>RXPK01002824.1:0-155649 GCA_004143645.1 Protaetia brevitarsis | reverse complement strand
CATACAGAATAGAACCTATTAACAACGATTTATTAATAATAGAGTACAACGAGTAAGGACAACGGATGAGTCATAGGGGCCAAATTTCTAAACCTAACTTCACTTCAAACAACAGCTTTCCAATATGGCAGTTTGTTATTATTTACATTCGTATCTACACAAATTAATTTACTCATCCTTTTAATCTAAATGATTTACTTGTTTTATTTAATTATTTTAGGTATTTTATTAGTTTTGAATTACTCCTGCAGTTTTAAAAACATTTAATGAGCCATTATAGTCTTGTGTAAAAGGTAAGATCGGTGGCCAGTGGCCATAACATTTACATACTTTCTTATATATTATATTGTTAGGTTTAAGTGAAATAACTCAAATAACCGTGAAAGAAGACACCAATGGGTATTATGTTGTAGTGCCAGTCACTCTCGCAAGATAAATTTTGATGCTAATGATGGTCGCAGTTTCTTGGGATGTCCGAATGAATCTAATATATATGACACGACAAGAATTAAGAAACTACATGAATAAAAAGAACTATTATCGTTGTGCAGAGATTCCTAACTCACATTAAATCAATTTATTTGTTAGATACACATTTTAAGCTAGATTGCTATTTATCGCAATAACTAACCTAATTCATTTTATGTTCACTTTTTAAAATAATGTGATTTTGGTTTGAACTGCATTATACTGGTATAAATTTTAATCGCATTTATTCACATTATAAACAATTCGATATTATATAGTCTACGTCTGAACTCTATCCACTTGTGCACCCCCGGACATTATTGTTGACAAACCAGTGCAGGGTCGGATGTTAGAAATGAAGTAGTCGAATAAAAAGGAACAATCTTTGTATTGCACAGAACGATATAGTCATAACTCTTGCACCCTATATAATTAAAAGTTATTGTGTATTCGTGTCAGAAATTTGAAAGTCCCTTCCACCGAAGCTGTTGCATTTTTATTAATTTATTTGAGAAAGAACCACAACATATTTATTCCTGGAACAATATTTTACACTATAAAAATATAAATAAAGATTTATTTCACAAAAAGGAAAGAATATGAATATAATTATCGTAAAACACTTGCAAATATATGCATCACTTAATCAAACATTATTTTACTGGAATCGTGTTTTTTATTACTATAAATGTTCATAAATATTTGCAATAAAATCAGAATAAAAACGCATAAATTTGTGTATTTTTTAAATATATTTTTCTACTTTCTTTAAAATATAAATTATTCCATACGTTCGAAAATCCCCGGCAATAGCTTTACAAAATGACAGCTGGACTTGAAGATAATTGAAAATGGACCACAAAAGAACAAAGGATTTTGATGCGAGCTTGTCCTTACTATGTTAATAATATCAACTCAATAAAGTACACGTGTTCTCAAGTTATTACACTCCTTGCTCTAACCGTCTCATCTCCTATTTCCCTGGCTTTTTTCTTACGGGCGCGGATTTCATGGTTGCCAACAGTAGTAAGCCGTAGGTTACGTTTTTGGAAATGATACGCGCAAGAGAACTTTTACGCATAGTAAAAATAATTAGTTTACTAACCTACTGATAGAGTAACAAAAAATATTTATATTTAAATTTAATTTGCCAGATAATTAATGATTAAATAATACTTATGTTGGGATATGTTTTATGAATTTATGGTGATTCCGTATCTATGGCATATTTTCTGGCAACGAGAAGATAGATAATATCACGTTTTCTATTGCACAAATTCGATTGTAGGAAAGTTATAAAGAAATGAAGAAATAAAAATTACTATCAATGAATACCTGCGTTAAAAGAACGACTGAAAGGAAGAAAATGTAAATGTTTTAGGTGTGCTTACACATGGAAATAATTGTCTAGCCTGTCTCCACACACAACTGTCGATGTTCGTTTTATTTTTCTCACATACACGTGACGGCATTAGACTGCTCGTGTTCTGAATTATTCGCAGACGACAATTGATGCATTCCTGCTTGTTTTTCTAAATTGCAAATCGACTAAAGGAAACGGTAATCTAGAGATTAGAATTGTACGAACAGAAAAAAAAATTGCGTGCGTACATATGTACAGGATGATCCACAATATTTTTAATACTTGGTGAGTTTTTTATTTTATTGAGACAACGGAATATCTCTAAAACACTGCATCAAATCAAAAAAAGATCTTAATAAGATTTGTTATAACGTAGGAGGCTCACTGAATGGTAGCGAACTCTGTGAATACTTACACATTGTCCGATCCCCATTTAGATTATTAATCCAATACAAATTAGTTAGTGTTGAATATTTGAACAGTAATGGAGGGTATAACATTACAAGAGAGAATTGAAATGATTTACATGAATGGCTTTTTGAAATGTTTTTAATCTTAAAATAAAAAAAAACACAAAATCATGTTTGCTTGCTTCTCTTTTTTGTGTATTTCTTCTAGACGTTTACAATCATATTTTTTTGCGATTATAGCGATTAGAGCACGGTTGTTTCATTCGCTGACCCTACAAATTTATGTCACGCATTTAGAAAGACCCCAGTTCCACTAAATTTATATCTAAAGTGTTTCCAATATTATACTAATTATACTAATATCCTAAGAGGAATCTTGATTTCTGTTGATGCCCTGATCCGCTTATTGGAACCACAAGTGCGTCCGATTTGTAGTTACCTGGACCAGTACCTGTAATGATGCCGTTCCTACGCACTAAAAAAATTGTTGGTAAAATTTCAGTACGAATTTGAGGCAACTTTGTGTTTTTAAAACCGTAAAGGTATGTTACTTTTAGATTATTTCTAACTATAGGTAATTTTTCCAAAATTTTTTCATGTAGTCTGGAATACTCACAAGTAAAATTTTTAAACCGCTGCACGTCAGTTACCCCCGTATGCAATCAGGCAACTGTATCTGACAGCTAATGGATAAATATTTGATCTGCCATGCAAAAAACTTATATCGAGTATAGAAAGTTAGCGCAGTGAAATAGGAAAACCGCCATCTTTAGGGCAATTTCTGTACTTGTAGAATATGTTTAACGTATTTGCTACTATAGGCCAGAAAACTTTGCTACTAATTATATGTTTAGAACATCATGACGTGATGATTTACAGTTTTCTAATACAATTTTGACGTAAATCTATTACTACTTTATCTGTAACTGTATCGACTTTGTATAAACCAAGAGTTTTTCACTTAAACATTTGTAGTTTCCGTTCCAAAGTCTCTTACCTGGAAACCTTGATACTTGATTTGATGATGTCTATTGTTGTATGTTTGACTAAGTACTGGCTTTGGAGCAATCAGATACCATTCAAAATTATAATTTAATAAATTGTTTTTGTAGGAATCGCTCGAAAGGTGGTGGTACGGCTGTTTATGTTGAACGTTCTACTGATGCTTATACGTATCACCTTAATGTAAAATGCATAGAGAAGAAATTCGAATGTATTAGGATACGATTAGAGACACGTGGTTGGTCATTGGCGATGTGTCTGTAGACCACCCTCGGCCAATATTAGTACATTCTTTGAGAACCTACTTGCTTGCTTTGTTGGATGAGATTAGTGGAACTGGTGTAAGTGGGGTTGCTTACAACTTATTTAAATCATATTTAACAAAGTCCTTGATAAGCATAACGGGCGAACGGGAGAATATATCGCGGCAATTCTCAACTGGAATGCACACACCTCAAGGGTCAGTCTTGGGTCCCGTACTCATTAATAGTCATGTTAATGACCTGTCTCGATATCTTGATAAGTGTTTATTGTCGCAATATGCTGATGACACCAGTTGCGTTGTGGCTGGGTCTGTATATGATGTAGTTAACTCAGCAAATAATACAATCAACAGTATGGCAGCGTGGTGTCATGATTATGGACTTATACGTTAAACAAAGATGAAACTGAGTTAATTCACTTTAAAAATGACCAAATCCGTGGGCCTACCAGTTTATACATTAAATGTAATGGCAAGTCAGTACCACTTGTAAATTTCTTGGTATCCTCGTAGATAATGACCTGAAGTGGGAGATCCATTGTGTTGCCCTAAATGCTCGGCAGTATTCGCGATCTGCAATCTTCGACGCTTGGAAAATTATCCAAAAACTGTTTTTTTACCAAGAAAAATTACGTACATTTTTTAGTGTGTGATTTTTAATAGATAATGCTGAATTAATTGCAACGCGCATGTAAGTTTTTTGGGATATTCTACGTTCAAATTGTAGCAGAGTGCGTAACAGACTTTAAAGCATTAAAAGAACAACAAACAGATTTTCTAATATGAATTAATATCACCTACTAATAATCAGTATAATAGTTCTGAAATACCAAAAAAACAGAACCAAGTGTGGCCGAACACCATGTCATTTCTGCCTACATCTGACTTCAACCAGAACATTCTAAGTTAACGCATGCGCGCCTTACTTATTTCCTTATCACTTTTGAAAATTACGATATTTATGACCGTAATTTTGTAAGAATTGTAAGAAATTTTAAGTTTCTCCTAAGAGATATTAATATTTTTCTTGGTTATATTACAATGTTAGAATTTTTTCTAAGAAACAGAAATTTTGCTATAATATTCACGTAAAATACTTGTATTATGGAAATTTTTTAACAATTCGACATTTTCCTTAAGTTGCTTTACATTTACCCCCATTCAATGCAGATAATTATCAAAAAAAGTTTCCTAAATTTTTTAGTGTGTACTCTAACTATACATATGATTTCCCTCGATAGGGTTTATATTAACGCCCTTTATAAATGTCGACAATTTTACGTTGCAAAGAAATCATAGTTTCACAAAAAAATACTTTTGGATGTTACTTCTCATTTTCCGAGGTTTGCATCAATACGTGTAAAGTACCATTGCCGCTGTATCTCTTACAGAAGAAGCCGTATATCAACGCACAATAATCCTTAAGCATATACGCATCGAATAATCGAAGATCCAAATCGAAAAGATCGACGAACAAAAGTAGCATGAAAAAAACCTAGCCGATATACGACTAAAAAAAAAAGAAGGGGCGAGATCAGAGAGGCCAATGTATATAACTAGACCAGATCTTCTCAGACCTAATAAACCTGTTGATCCGGACCATCGTTACTACATCTCGAACAAGTACATATATACATTAACATATCGCGTCCGCTGCCTTCATGCGTGCTTGTACACGCATTGCGTGTGTAGTGTATAGAAGCGTGGCTTGGATCTAGACCCGGTCTTATTCGTTGTTCTCGTTCGTTTTTTCTCTTTTTCGTTAAAAAGCCCCCGAGCTCATTCTATCGACGATAATTAGCGTACTATTAGACATAATTGCAGATGCACCTCGCCACCTTTCGCAAGTAAAGGCAATGGCTGCTGAAGAATCCTGCGACGGCCTTGGATGGAAGCGGTCGCAGAGAAGATCTATAAATAAACAAAGCCATCCACAGCGGTGGATCTGCGAATCCGAGTGGTAGGCATGCAAGGGGAGTTGCGCATAGGGACGGTAGAATAGCTAAAAACACCTGTAATCCTGATGTCATTTACGTGGAACTGACTAAAGCTCTATCCCAAAACATTTATATAGTCGACTCTATGATTTTTGTCCATGGTTCGTTACAATGACAATGCCCCATCATTATTCTTGTATATAAGTTGTTAGACGAAAGAACAATCAACCTATAACAGCTATTATAAAATATAGAACACCGTCTGTGTATTTTAACAGAACGAATGAGAAGGAAGTTCTTTTCTAATATCAAAATAATCAAAAAAAAAAAAACAAAAACTGCATTTCTTTGAATTGGCACCACACCGAGACAAAAAGATGTGTTGATTCAACCAATAATTGGTTCACTCAACAAATTTTTGTATTTAAATATACTCAAACCACCGGAATGTTTAAATCAATTACGCGGAATTAGTTGCACTGATGTTTTGAATTTATTGTGGTATCTACAATTGTGGTTCATCCAATAATCTTAATGTTGGATTAAAATAAATGTTTGTTCAAATCAGCCGCACATGCATTCAGTTAACTAAATTTGTAGTTCCATTGATGGTTAAAGCAAATAATCGTTTTAATTAATACATATAATTCAACTAAAATATGTGTTCTCTTTCATTACTGTTTTGCAATAAAATTTAAGTGTGTTGATTTAAACGAAAACTGGTTGAGTGAATGCAAAAAGTTCAAAATAATAATTTTTGTTGTACCGACATTTTCATTTTTCGCGGTGCACATATTTCTTTTCTCATTCGGAAATTTTCGACCATTCCATCGCTAGACACTAAGAGACCTGCCAAGGACGCATATCTTCGATTGTAACTTTGGTGAATCACCGACACACAGCCATGTATATATATGTAAAATGTAAATGTGTTTTCGCGCCTGAACGATAATAACATTGACATTAATAATAGATCTGTGTAATTGATGTATACATAGTTTTATTTCCTTGTAAGTTGCCATTACCTTTTGTCGAGATGGATAGAGCAATTTACGACTTTTGTGTAGTAGACAAATCATAGTGTACTTTCACAGTAAAATTACCCCGGTATATACACTTCATTTTTCAGATCTAGACAAAATCTATTATGACATTTTTATTGTTTTATTTTCTCTTAGCGACCTCTCTGATATTTAAATTCAGTATCGTAACCAATCGACACTTATGGATGCATCAACCTACCTGTCAAGTCATCATTCCAGCTGCTTGCTAATAAATCTGTACTCGTGGCAATTATACCTAAATAAATTCAGTCATTGAAATATCAAATATTATTGGATAGATTCCGCTAATTCAAACTAGGAGGAACATCTATCATGCAACAGTTAAATTAACTTCGTCTAAAGGAATATATATTATCTTTGCAATTGTCAATAAATTTGAAATTGCCTATAATAAGTTATACCAGAATTGATTTATGCCAACATAAATCTAAACAACCAACAAAAAATCCTAACGAATGCTAAAAATTATGGTGGTTCATACAAAGTTAACCCCCAAAAGGAACCGAACGTAAGCAATACTCTTTAATTGTTTAAAATTGATTGATTAATAATTTTCATTTTGAGGTGGGAAATCATCAGTGAAATACGTGGGTACATACATACTAAAAAAATTAGGTGATTTTTTTTAGTAAAAATCACTTTTTTTAATAATTTTCGGCACTGAATTGGGGTAAATGTACAGAAACTTAAGGAAAATGTCGAAATCTTAGTATTTTACATGAATATTATAGGAAAATTTCTGTTTCCTAGAAAAAAATTCTAACATTGTAATATTACCAAGAAAAATATTAATATCTCTTAGGAGAAACTTAAAATTTCTTACAATTCTTACAAAATTACAGTCATAAACATCGTAATTTTCAAAAGTGATAAATGGAAATAAATGGAAATGGAGCAGAGAAAATCCAGTTACTGGGAAAAATCTCCATGGAATGAGGCAAAGTAAAATTCTTCTGGGAACTTATAACCAGAAGAGGTTTACACAGAATGCATCAACCTGAGTAACAACAATGTTCGTATATTAACAGAAATACTTTCAGGCCATTGTAGACTGAAAGGACACCTGAGTAAGCTTGGATTGGAAAAAGATCCTGAATGTAGATTTTGTGGGGAACAGGATAAAACATCCATCCACCTCCTCTCAAACTGCGTAGCACTATGCAACTCGAGGGCATTGCACCTGGGAGCATGTGAAATCGAAGAGGGAGACTTACCTAGACTGGGGCCCTCTGACATCCTACACTTTTTAAAAGGAATAGGATTGGAAGGCCAGCTGTAAAGCAGCAAGAATAGGGGACACAATAGATCTTTTAGGTCGCAGTGTAACATCACCCTTCTATTTACATACATTACAAAATTACAGTCATAAATATCGTAATTTTCAAAAGTGATAAGTAAATAAGCAAGGCGCGCATGCGTTAACTTAGAATGTCCTGATTCAAGTCAAACGTAGGCAGAAATGACATGGTGTTGGTGGCCACACGTGGTTCTGTTTTCTTGTTATTTTAGAACTATTATACTGATTATTAGTAAGTGGTATTAATTCATATTAGAAAATCTATTTGTTCTTCTTTTAATGCTTTAAAGTCTGTTACGCACTCTGCTACAATTTGAACGTGGAATATCCGAAACAACTTGCATGCGCGTTGGAATTAATTTAGCATTCTCTGTTAAAAATCACACACTAAGAAATTTAGGTAATTTTTCTTGGTCAAAAAAAACTTTCTGGATAATTTTACAAGCGTCGAAGATTGCAGATTGCGAATACTGCCGAGCATTTAGGGCAACACAATAAGTCTCCCACTTCAAGTCATTATCTACGAGGATACCAAGAAATTTACAAGTGGTACTGACTTGCCATTACATTTAATGTATAAAACTGGTAGGCCCACGGATTTGGCCATTTCTGTCTTTGTTTAAGGTAAGTCCATAACCATGACACCACGCTGCCATACTGTTGATTGTATTGTTTGCTGAGTTAACTACATCATATATAGACCCAGTCACAACGCATCTCGTGTCATCAGCATATTGCGACAATAAACACTTATCAAGATATAGAGACAGGTCATTAACATGAATATTAAAGAGTGCGGGACCCAAGACTGGCCCTTGAGGTACTCCACATGATACATTCCAGCATCGAGAACAGAATAGCCGCGATATATTGTCCCGTTCGGCCGTTATGCTAACCAAGGACTTTGTTAAATATGATTTAAATAAGTTGTAAGTAACCCCACGTACACCAATTCCCAGCAGCTTTTCCAGCAAAATGTGCTGGTCCAGAGTATCAAAAGCCTTGTTAAGGTCAAAAAACAACGCCACCAGACACTCATTCCGATTAAGCCCACTGTAGTACACCGTATTTAGCACATTAAAGAATTGCATCACCGGTTGAACTGTCATTAACAAACCCAAATTGGGTAACAGTTAATATTTTGTCTTGTGTCAAATAAGAGATCAATCGATTATTTATAATTTTCTCAAAAATGGTGCTAAATGCATGAGGCAGGCTTATTGGGCAATCGTTTTTGATGTCAGTTGAGCTACCCTTTTTGAGCACTGGAATGATTTTAGATATTTTTAAATCACCAGAAAAATTAATATCAATAAAATATATTATCAATTAATGTGCTTGATAACGTCGTAACACGGGTGAAGCAGGACATAATATCTAGTAATTGTCGGGCATTAATGGAGTTTTCGTTGAAATTAATATTAAAGTCGCCAGCAACATTACTACATCTTCCGAACCACTAATCTCGTCCAACAAAGCAAGTAGGTTCTCAAAGAATGTACTAATATTGCCCGAGGGTAGTCTATAGACACACACCGCCAATGAGCAACCACGTGTCTCTAATTGTATCCTAATGCATGCAAATTCGAATTCCTTCTCTATAGATTTTACATTAAGCATCAGCAGAACGTTCGACATAAACAGTCGCACCACCACCTTTCGAGCCATTCCTACAAAAACAATGTATTAAATTATAATTTTGATGAAATGGGATAGGCTAGTATATATAATCGCTCGAAAGCCAGTGCTCAGTCAAACATACAACAGTAGGTGACATCAAATCTAGTATCAAGGTTTCCAGGTAAGAGACTTTGTTGTAGCAAAGTTTTCTGGCCTATAGTAGCAAATACGTTAAACATATTCTAGAAGTACAGAAATTGCCGTGAAGATGGCGGTTCTACTATTTCACTACGCTAACTTTCTATATTCGATATAAGTTTTCTGCATGGAAGACATCGTTATCAAATATTTATCTATTGCTTGAAAAAATCTTGGAAATTGTACCCATATTATGTCATACAAATGATTCTGAATTGTTCTACATATTTTGCCAAAAATATTAGTTTCTGAAACAGTTAAGGAAATAATAATTAAAGCATTTGGTTGTAGGTAACAAAAGAGTGATTTTATTCTATTCACAAAGCAAAAGAAAGGTTGAATAAATTGAAATCAGCCCTCAAAAGTTCTCATTTACAAGCACTTGACGAGCAAATTCAAACATTATCAGACGTAAAGTTCAGTTTTGTTTTTTTTTTCTAAGAAATGTTCCACCCACGATGCCTAGAATCATAAATAAATCGATAAGTTAATTCTTACGGAAAATCATATATCATAGATAACATGACGGTTCGTTCAATGTCATATCTTTCGCACCGTTATTTGGACCTTTATATCATAAATAAGTATAGTGTTACTCCAGGTTGGGTTTTGAAAATATGTTTTGTTATTCACTAACACAATAAAGATCCACTGTTTTTCTTTCCATCATCAGCTTCATCACCGATGTAAGATGAATATTATTGCAATTGACCAATAATAACTTTCCCGCGCAATACATGTCAATGAGTTCGATAAGTTAAAAATCATTTTATTATATTCAAGACCTAATTATATTAAATGTCATTGATTTACTTCATATAGTAAATACATTATGATAATCTACAATTCCTATTCTGCAATACCACATCAAACATTTGCTTTTCGTAATAAATTGCCGTAATATACTTTATTTAACTCATAGGACACTTGAACTTAATGAAAAGTGCCATCTATACTCTCAACTATCGCATTAAAGATACACTTCACGTTCTACGACTTCCAATTTCTGATAACATCTCTGTATGTGGCAATACTGTCTGTGCATTTGTATATACATCATATTACGTCAAACACACACATTATCTAAGTACATAAGTAGTTAAAATAAGGCATTACCGGTAAAAATTATTTATTGATTTACGCGTAAAACGAGTACTAGTTGATATTCTGCGGATATATCAGTGTACGTAGATAGTCTAGGTGTGTGCCAGTCATGCTTAAATAGATAATGATTCATTGGATTTTGTTTTTTTCCTATTCGAACTCGCAAAGCAAGGTTGCGATGTGTAATCCGTTTTGCCGACATTTGTGAATGAAGCGGTCAATTAGAGAGCGGAAAAGAACAGGGCCTGCTAGTATTGTTTTTTAGATAATTACTGTGACAATGATGTGATGTAACTGCGACCTTAAGATCCGGCAGTGAAGGATGTCTTCTTCTTTCTGTTATGTCTTGGTTATACACGAAATTGGCAAATACAATATGATAAATTAAATTTACCCTCCAGCAAGCCATGACTTTATTTATTCAAAGTGTCATGTTGATAGTGACAAATAAAATACACCTGTCATGTGTACTGTATTGATTTATTGACACTCAAAAATGTTTACATGCAATAAATCATAAAGTTTTTATTATCGAATCATAGTTTGGAAATTGTGTAAAATGAGAAAATAGAATTTCGAGCAGTATAGTAACATAATGACAGTTTGCGGCAATTGATGCAAGGATCAGTGGCAAACTTTTGTTAAACAGGATCCGTGTCCCGAAAACCAGGTAGTGGTAGACAATTAAAATGAACAATTTAAAATATAGCTGATCTCAGCATCTATATAATTTAATGGGATATGGAAAGTTTCTCATATACATTTTAATACGTATACATTTTTGTATGAGATACTATATAAGAAATACGATAATGTTGCATGGTTTTTCTCGAATATGCCTTTTTTTCCCAAAATAGCATTTGTCCGAATCTGCCCCATACCGGGACACTTCCAGACAACACATGGGGTACATTCCGACATAGCTAAATTAAACACAAAAATATTGACAAACAACTCTTTTAATCACAGTTTTTAAAATTTCAAATAAGAAGCAATACTAGCCAACTATATTCCTGAATGTTTAAATTATTAAACGTTATAGCAAATTTGAAAAATCCAGACTGTTTAGCGGTTCCTTTAATGTTAGTTGGTTGAGGAAACTTGGAGACTCACCTCTTATGCTACCCCAATGTAGCACTTTATGGTTTTCTTAGTAGCAAACTTCACCAGAATATAATCTCTTAAGAATATGCTCTCATCATCCAATATACCTTGGAAAAGGGTTCATTCATCAAAGTTTCCATTAAAAACACTGTCTTGACCAGACTCTTCGCATATGGTGGACTTTCCTTTCTTATCTTTGATAGGCTTTTCGAAATCAGAAGAATCACTGGACGATCCAACTTGCTTCTTCTGTACCTTATTTCTCTTCATTTGAAAAATTTGCCTTTTTGCCCAGTGGGCTAACTCTTTTCTCTTTTTGTCAAGGTCTTCCTCTATTCTATTTTTTCTTCTGAACAGGTATGTATTTTGGAACAGGCTTTCACTTTTCTCTTCCTTATTTCTTGGCGCGCTTCAACTTTAGGATACGGTTGTAATTCCTGAAGAATTTCATTGCAAGACTTAGTTTTTTTGAAAAACTACAATTATAGAGGTCACTATATCGAAAGATTCTTTATTAATAGGAGAAGATTCCGGGGGTAGATCAATTTGAGATACTTCACAGTTTCGTAATGAACTGGAACAAGGACGATCAGTTATACAAGCTGCTAGAAAATCATCATCAGTAAACAGTAGCTATTTCTTGGCCAAATGCCTGCTTTAGAAAATCCTTTGGTGATGTTAGCTGGTGTGAAAGATTGTAAGTATGGGTCGTTGGTAATTTTTGGGATGTCCTGAATTTTTATCGTCTTACCAGGATTATTGCTCATATGATCCTTAAAAGCGACTTTGCATCGTGCTTTGAATGGCCCATACACGGATATATCTAGGGGCTGCATACGATGCGTCAAATGAGGTGGTAGTTTGTAGTTTCTTCTTCCTCTTCTTTTCCAGAATCATTATACGAGTCTCCATATTTCCGTTTCATTGCTTTAATTCGATCAAACAGGGTTGACTTTCTAATATTGAACTCTAAAGCAGCTTGTCTTTGCTCTTTTGTTTAAGGAGTAATTTCAAAATGTCCGAACGTGCTCCAGTCTCCCCTACATGATGATGAACTCCGCGAGGGATATTTCCAGTAACAAAATGCAACACCCTATAAGACAATGGAAACGATGATAATGAGGTAGTAGACTTTCCACCCCGATCTCCAGATTTGACAATTATGAATTATTTCATTTATCCATGCCTAAAAAATAGAATATTTTTTACAAATCGACAAAATTTAATCTGTCAACCTGCACCACATACACGCCGCAGAATACATCAATTTGCACGTTTTTAAGCTTATACTGCCAACTAAAGTTTAAAGAAGAAAAATCCTATGACCTTCTTAGAGGCTAGAAATACATATTTGACCATATGCTATTATTATTGTTATTAGTCTGAGTTTGGAAGAGGTAACCTCCACATTCCCCAATTCTAACTAAAAATCTACCCCACCACATTCAAAATGCGAATCATTAACCCCCCCCCCCCCCCCATACTACATAAACATAATTTAAAATTACTTAACGGAATTACTTAACAGAAATCCTTCTCCATTTTAAGGTATAAAAACATATTTAAAAACAAAATTTTCGAAGAATTAACATGTCGATTAGTTGCAGGAACCAAACAATACGTCAATTTGGTAATAAAACTGTAGGAAACGCTTTGTCGTAGTAGTATAACAAATTTGACATAATATAAACCAAGAAATACAACATCTCTTTCAGATTAATACGAACAAATATTTATGTTTAAATAATAGTAATTCTGATATTCCAATTTAATGTCACTAAAACATTTCCAAAACGATTTATCTGCTTGTATAATTTCCAAAAAAAAAAAAAAACAATCTGCATAGATATAACCTCCTACGACTTGGCATTCTTTCCGTTAATATGATGGTTCGCAATGTTAAACGAGTCTTTCTACGTCTGGTGTGTTATATAGGACCTCTGTCCACTTTTCTGCCGTCTAGGGGATTTGCTGTCCGCTCACGTTTTGATTTTACATAGGAATATAGCTTGCGTGTAATCGTAAGGTAACTATTAAAAACCCCTTTAGATGCAGTTTTATTTGTCTTACGGGATATACCAGACGAATGCATAATGAGTGTTGAGCGTACTTACATATACCGGGTGTTTGTTTTTGAGAGTTAAATGTGGAGGAAAAATTCAGGGTCTTTTCATAGTTAATGATTAACTTTCAAAGTTGAAAATATAAATATTGGAGATCTTATTTTTAATCTTATCTATGTGTGGGAAACATAAAATTTGCAATTAAAATTGAAGAAAACCATAAAACTGCCTTTTTGGGCATTAATTTCATAAAAAGTTATAGCAAAATTTTATAATTCGTGCCGAAAGATTCTAGAGAATATGTTTTAATAGAATACGAAGTTGGTTGCTTGGGCTGGTTTTCATCATCCAACGGTTTCGGCAATCTTTCTAACTGCCGTCGACAGGTTTTTCCAAAATTATGTAGTTGACGATGGAATTGTATTCCATCTTGTGGTTATGACTTTTGCTCATGTATTTGTTCTATATTATAGAGTGTACACATTACTGGGACACAAATTGGGCACTGCCTTCTCTAGCATAGATATATGTCATTTGGAGCCTATATTTATACGTAATGCGTGGAAACTTATGAGCGTGAGAGTTATTATGTGTTTTTTGTTTAAGAAGTTGATTGTTAAGATTTTTAAAATCCACTTCTACAGAAAGATTCATCATATTTTTATTGATGCTTTTCAAAATTTTACTCTTCATTGCTCCTGTATTATTATTGTTGTTCTAAAATTCTGATTATGTATTATTAATTTATCTGATTGCCACTAACAGTGTATGGACACTATGCAATTCCAGATTTGGAGCACTGGTAGCATCTGGTGTCGTCATTATGTATGCGATCTCCTTCAATTTTCTTTTTGTTGGACATTATGACATGATTTCCCAATCTATTCTATGTTTTCCAAGCATGCTCTGTCAATTTTGACTTTTCGATGTCTCCTGACCTACAGTTCTTTTTGTGTGCTTCTTCAGCACTTTACTTCACACTAATTTCCTTTTATTAACTTAGGCTTTACATATTTGAAAACACGGTAAATACATTATAACAACAATGTTTCTAAGATGTTTAATACCAAAAAAGAAGTTGTAGATTCTAAAGATTGTGCAGACCTAAAAACGGTTAACTCATAAATTCAGTTATTTTTTTATGAATTAACATTTTATAGATGTAAAAGTAGTGATTACACAGCAAAAGGCAATGTTTTTGAAACGCTTAATACCAAATTAGTTGTGTAAAGTTGTAAAGAACAGATTGGCCTGAAAATTGTCCTTATAATTACTAAATCGAGTTAGTTTTCAGTAATTTGCATTTTATTTGAAGAAATATAGTGATTATAACAAAAGGGGATGTTTTTGTAAAGATTAATACCAAATTAGCTGTGTAAAATAAATACAGTTTGATCTAAAAACATGTAGTTCTATATTCAGTAATTTCGTTTTACTAACTTAGGCTTTACATATTCGAAAACACGGTAAATACATTGAAACAACAATGTTTTTAAGATGTTTAATACCAAAATAATTGCAGATTCTAAAGATTGTGTAGACCTAAAAACGGTTAACTCCGAAATTCAGTTATTCTTTTATGAATTAACATTTTACAGATGTAAAAGTAGTGATTACACAGCAAAAGGCAATATTTTTGAAACGCTTAATACCAAATTAGTTGTGTAAAGTTGTAAAGAACAGATTGGCCTGAAAATTGGCCTTATAATTACTAAATCGAGTTAGTTTTCAGTAATTTGCATTTTATTTGAATAAATATAGTGATTATAACAAAAGGGGATGTTTTTGCAAAGATTAATATCAAATTAGCTGTGTAAAACAAGTACAGTTTGATCTAAAAGCATGTAGTTCTATATTCAGTAATTTCGTTTTACTAACTTAGGCTTTACATATTTGAAAACACGGTAAATACATTAAAACAACAATGTTTTTAAGATGTCTAATACCAAAATAGTTGCAGATTCTAAAGACTGTATAGATCTAAAAACGGTTAACTCCTAAATACAGTTACTTTTTTATGAGTTAACATTTTACAGATTTAAAAGCAGTGATTACAGCAAAGGACGATGTTTTTATAACGTTTAATACCAAATTAGTTGTGTAAAATTGTAAAGAAAAGATTGGCCTTAAAATATTTCCTAATAATTACTAAATCGAGTTAGTTTGTGATAATTTGCATTTTATTTGGATGAATATAGTGATTATAACAAAAGGGAATGTTTTTGTAAAGATTAATACCAAATTAGCTGTATAAAACAAGTACAGTTTGATCTAAAAACATGTAGTTCTATATTCAGTAATTTCGTTTTACTAACTTAGGCTTTACATATTTGAAAACACGGTAAATACATTATAACAACAATGTTTTTAAGATGTCTAATACTAAAATAGTTGCAGATTCTAAAGACTGTGCACACCTAAAAAGGGCTAACTCCTAAATACAGTTACTTTTTTATGAATTAACATTTTACAGATTTAAAAGCAGTGATTAAAGCAAAGGACAATGTTTTTATAACGCTTAATACCAAATTAGTTGTGTAAAGTTGTAAACAACAGATTGGCCTGAAAAGGTTTCCTAATAATTATTAAATCAAGTTAGTAATTATTAGTAATTTGTATTTTATTTGGATGAATATAGTGTTTGTAACAAAAGGGGATGTTTTTGTAAAGATTAATACCAAATTAGCTGTGTAAAATAAGTACAGTTTGATCTAAAAACATGTAGTTCTATATTCAGTAATTTCGTTTTACTTACTTAAGCTTTACATATTTGAAAACACGGTAAATACATTAAAATAATAATGTTTTTAAGATGTCCAATACAAACATAGTTGCAGATTCTAAAGACTGTACAGACCTAAAAACGGTTAACTCCTAAATACAGTTGCTTTTTTATGAATTAACATTTTATAGATATAAAAGTAGTGATTACAGTAAAAGGCAATGTTTTTGAAACGCTTAATACCAAATTAGTTGTGTAAAACAAGTAGTTTGATCTGAAAGCACCAAGTAAAAATAATAATAAACTACAGAACCAAATCTGAAAATCGAAAACTGAAAAAAATAAAACATCACACATACCTTATAAAGTCAACTGTCCAATTGTAATAGTGTATGTAGTCTTAAAGAAGAAAATATCCGTATTATTCAAGCCTAAGCGAGCGACCGCGTCAAAAATTGACGATCGCCTTCAACACCTTCCAATGAGGTAAAAACTTTTAATTAGCTTTGTGATAGGAATTCAAATGACAATCACCAATCTCCCCTGAAGAGTAACTTATCACAAGTTACTTCCAAACGGCTGCCACAACAAAAAAGAATATGAAATATGCATTTTTTTTTATTGTTGTCGGAGTTATTTGACCTAAAGTCTATGGAAACAGCGCAACTTCTTGTACGAGTGAATAATATGAGGAACAAGCGGTTGATATATTGTAAAAATATACGCTAAGTGTTTGTCCCGCGTGTTTAAGGGTTGATCGCAAGGATCACTTCACCGTCATAGTAAGCGGTTAAGGGAGTCGCCCTTTCAACAATCAAATAGATGTTTATTTGATAAATATTATAGATTAATATCTTAAAATATTTGCTATACTATGTAGGGAGAAAACTGCTACCAAAATAAATGTGATGCTACTATTGTATATTGATATTCTTCAGTTTCCAGAACCTAAAACGTAATTTCAAAAAAAAAAAGAAAAAACGTGTTAACTTTCTAGTAATATTAAAGGAACCATTTTAATTAATATTAAAATAAGTTGAAGCTTTAAGTTAACTAATAGAATTCTACATTTTTTTTTTTGTTCAACATAGTAAGTTTTTTGAGTGTAGTAGTAATTCTAACAAACATATTTTATTATTATTTATTATATCTAGGAGCGAACCACACTATTCTAGCTATACATAATATGTATTTCCAGTATATAGCATCTGAGATTCGTAGAAGTGAAACAGCAGAAGGTAAGCGGAGAGTGTTATATCTTACTATATACGATAGATGTTCGCGCGAAATTGGTATTGGGTATTATGGTATCTAGTGCCGAGAACTAGCGGTAGGATGTAACCGTGACCTTGCGGGGTCATTGCTTTTGCCGTGCAACGAGTACAGGATAACTCTGCATCGGCTGACCACAAGAACGATGAGACCTCTAGTAGCGAACAGTGGCGTACACTAAATAAGCGTCTTCAGTGTCTAAAGGCTAGAAGAATGTAAGTACAGTGACGCGCAAGAGTCGGGCACACTTGAACTAGTTGCATCAAGCAGGTATCCAACTGTATAAATGAAATTATGGATGTATTAATGCTCCCTTATGAAGAGTGTACAATAAGTTGTTTCTCCTATAGTGAACTATAAAAAAAAAATGAAATTATTTACATGCATAGCACGAATTTCAATTATATTTTCATCTCTCCTCAAGGTCTTCTGTTCCAAGTGTTATTTCTGACGTGCGATTTCCAATACCTATGAGAAGATTTTGCGGGTCAATCAGTCAATCAACCTTTCAAACATATGCGCTGGTGTCACTATTGCATGCGCTATGAATAAATAGAAGTTAAACTAGACGAAAATTACCGAAAAAAGATTTGTTGTCGGAAACATCAAAATACCAAGCTAATACACTGAGATCGAGAATGATTGTCCTGATCCTACACTACTTTCCGCGTTGCGCAAATCAATATTTTCATCCAATCGTTGTAATGAAATTAGTAATACAGCGTTTCCTCAAATTTTGCTGTCAAAATTAACATATGTTCTACATAGCCGTGCGTTTTAAACCGAAAACATTTGTATTTTCTTCACTTTCTTCACAGTGCATTTGCCAGAAATAAAGACCAAGTTGTGCATTTTTATCCAGCTTAGATGACGCTCCCAATAAGGGTAATGCACTGAAACAGGTGCTGGGATAAAACTAGAGACCGGATTATATGCAAAGAAAAACTGGAATATATGCGCATATATAGGGTGTATCAAATAAAAAAGTAAATTTTGGGTGTTAACTACACGACATAAAAAGCACAAACCCACCGAAACTGGATTTCATCATTAAAGGATAAAAAAAAAGTAAAATTTAGAGCCAAAAATTCTTTAGTCCGGGCCTGATGCAAGGAAACGTCATGTTATACACCCGCTAAACGTGGTATTATGTATAAATACATTGCACTCATTTAGTATTATTCTTAATGGTATGCCGTAAGTTCATTTAACGTGATTCTGAATAAATAAAACCCCTTGTAAAAATAGCAAAACTGAGGCATTTTAAATTTCTTCTTTTTATAAAATAAACATTCCTTTTTTTGTTAAGAGCATTCTACGTAAGTCTACAAAGTATTATTTTTAATATCCTGATAAGACGTTCGAGTTTCACCGGATATGCGACTTCAGTAGTTACAAAAAACGTAAATATTTTTCTTTTGCTTTGTCGAATCGAGAGTTAGTTGTTAATAAACGGTACCACATGAATCTGAGTTATTTCTTTTGGATTTATTTAATCATATAACACAAAATGAATTGAATCGAATTACATAGAAATAAATGTAGATACAGAAAATTTGAAAACACGTCTTTTTACTATGATATCGCGCGAAAATGAATCTATGCATTCCCGCGCTTTTGCCGATGCATCAAGCTTCGATTTTCTTTATATGAAATCATGATGGTCCTGAAAAAGGATCGTTTTTTCGAGACGGGAAGAATTTAAATAAAATGTTCAAAGTGGTTTGCACTCCAAGCGGCGATCCACACAAAATTAACAGCAGTAATGGTTGAATGATAGTGGTATGTGGGGGTATACTCGGGACAGCATTTAGGTTGAGCACAGGTGCGGCTCTAGCTCACGGCATTTACAAAATATTTTTTTTCTCATTAATGCTTACAGATAGATCCCCTGTGCATTAAGACTTTTTGATTGTATATGATTATAGCTGCTACATATTATTATATTTACCTCTATATCGGATACACTCTGTATATGCATCGATTTTTGAGAAAATATACATAAACCTGGGGCATATGTATATGCAAAAAAATTGCGACAATTGCAAAATTTTTACATAAAATAAATAAGAGCAGAAATTTAAACATTGACTTTATTGCACAAAATTTTTTTCACAACATATTTCTAAAACAATTTATAATTAAACGTTTTTCAAAATTGTGTAAGAGAAAGTTTTGTCTTCTATCAGAATACATTATCATATTAAATCATATTTCGAAATAGAAAAGCTTCTTTCAACATCCACAGATGTCATTTTTTAACTTTGCAATACATTCTAAACTAAAATTAAAGTCGAAATCGTTTACTGTTTCACCTTCCAAAATTTTCTTAACTTTCTTCAATTTCAAATAACCCGCATTTTTATTTATCACTTTTTTAAATTTATCGTATATAGAATTACCTATTGTACCCTTAACCTTCTTACATAGCATACCAAATTCGTCTACTATTTCGACTGATTCCGAGAGCGATATCCCCTTGCGTTTCTAGTTTACGAATAGAGCTTGAAACAAAGCTATAATTTGGCTTAATATACAAAAGGTTTTATAGCAATTCTGTTGATGTTACTATCTTTACTACAGTTTACTAGAACAATGCAGTCAGCAGTGATTTCAAGAATTACATTTTTTATTTCTTCAAAATTATCGGCGAAAAATATTGTAGCCTCTAACCATGTATCCCATCTCGTAATAATCGGTTCAGGAGGCAACTTAATACCGGGAAGTCGCTCCTTATAAAATTGGATTCGTAAATCAGGTGCCTTTAACAAAACTTTTTTGACATTGCTAATTAAATCATTAATCAAAGAAAATTGATTCCTAATGTCTTCGGCTACACGATTGAACCCATGAGCTAAACAAGTGGTATGAATAATGTTACTATAAAAAAAAATTAAATTTTGCGCGGCTTTTATCATGTATGGTGCAGCGTCGGACAACATTAGTAAAATTTTTTCACGAGGTATACTTCGTCCAGGTAAAAAGAAATTTGATAAACCTGCTTGAACGAATTGGGCAATTATCACATTATTTGTTTTTTGAAGTTCTTTACAATAAATTAAATATGATTTACCTACAATATCTTCATGAAGAATTCCTATTAACAAATGGGCAATATAACGGCCACACTTATCCGTACTTTCATCTACCATGATATAAATAAAATTATTCCCTACCAATTGTTGAATTTCTGCTATTGTTTGCTGGTAACAAGATGTGACATAATTTTTTCGTAAGGTACTTTCGTCAGGTATATTATGTTTGCAATATTTTTGCAGAAATGATTTCAAATTAACATTGTTTAATCTTTGCTAATGGTATGTTAGACGAAATTAATGCGTTACACAGATCCGTATTATATTCTTCTTGTTCCGAGTTTAGTGAAGTTGATGCTACACATTGACGTACAGATTGCTGCACACATGTGGATCGCTTTAGTTTTTCACATTTTCCAATATGTGATAGAGTTTTAGCGTGTTGATCAATCAGGTATTTTCTCTCAGAAGACACCTACAACAACAATTGCCATTTTATATCAAAAGTTAAAGAATTTAAAAACAATTGTAAAGCTTTTAGTAAAATTAAACTTACCAGTTTACTGCAGGCTCGACAAAATATTTTGTCGCCATCCTTTACCAGTTCAGGATATGGCTTAATCCATAAAGAAATTTTATTCGTTATACTCATTGTATGTACGCACAGTATTTAAAAACGTAACATAATTACGTGCTGTTTCGCTCAAAGATATTCAACGAATGAATAGTTTATTTGGGAATTAATAATAATAAAACGTATTTACCACATCTCTTCTGCTAGGCGAAATTAAACGCGTGCAGTTCTTGAAAAAAAAGTATTAGAGAAACCAATGTAAAAGATTTATCGCTCTGAGAATTGTCGGTTGTCGATTTACATTAGGAATTACTAGGAATTTTTACTAATAATAATAATAATAATAATAGCGTTTATTGTCCAACAGAACAAGATTCCAATAACAGGACAAAATAACAAAAATAAAATAACATTAGTGTGCATGCAATAATACATTTGAAACAACAACAACAAAAAAATACAAAAATAAAAGGCCAATAATTCAAAACAAAAACAAAAAGCCAACTAATACTACATAACAAACTATAAATAGATCACAAATGAATAACATCAAAAACTGAAAGAAACAAAATTATTGCGTATGAAATATTTAAAGAAATTTATTTATTTATATTATTTATACACTCAAATATTAAATACTTGAATGGAACGGGTCACTATATAATAAGTTGGCGTTTCTGTACATATGGCTTAGCGGGGCCCTGTAAAGAATATTAGCGCTCTAATAGTGGGAAATGTAGCGCATGATCTAGAACTATAGTTAGGGACAAGGAAAGATATTTGACTTAGAAGCGAAGGTGAATCAACACTGCCATTTATTAATTTTAAAAGAAATTTGGCGCTGGCTTCATCTCTTCTCTGAGAAAGAGGACGGAGGTCATGTCTATGCAGCAAGAGGGTGTAATCTGTCCCACGAGCGGGATAAATGCCATCAAGTTTAAACGATAAGTATTTTAGAAATCGTTTCTGAACTCGCTCGATGAGCAGCTGTTGGTAAAGATAGTGCGGATACCAAACAATAGAGCTATACTCTAACTTGACAGCACAAATGCATAAAATAACACTTTGATTGTTAAAATGTTAGAGAAATACAAGACCGATAATGAAACCTAGAGAGGCAGAAGCAGACGAACACAATGAAGTGATGTGAGGGGGAAAGTTAAGTATTGATCAAAAATTACACCAAGATCTTTAAATTGCGTAACCCTAGGTATCTCTAACTGGTAAACACTGTATCTGAAAATGAAGGGGTTCATACTTTTGGTGAAGGAAAGTATAGCACACTTGCTAATATTTAAGCATATGCTGTTAGTATTACACCAGTCCTCAATGATGTCTAAATTCCTCTGCAAAACTAAGCAATCAGTTATAGATGTTATACGACTATAGATCTTAAGGTCATCTGCATAAGCCAACACTTTGCAATCCAATCTGTCCAAGAGGTCATTAATATATAAATTAAAAAGAAGGGGTCCTAAGTTGGAGCCCTGAGGCACCCCAGATGAAACTTGAAATGGAGCAGATGTAAAACCGTTAAATTATACATAGGAAGATCGGCTAATAGAAAGGATAAGAAAAAGCTTAAATATGCAATATATGCAACTTTTGTAAAAATATGCATAGAAATGCCTAAATATGCAATATATGCAATCACTAATTAGCGCTAATTAAGTTCAATTAGTGTAATACGTCTACATATAGACTATAATAATTAAAGATATGTAAAAAATAAATATATGCACTTTGCATATAATCCGGTCTCTAGTTATCACTGTGTATCTACATTTAGCGCCTTGTTTGGATGGATGTATTCCATTTGGTATCCCATGGTTATTCATAAACCTTGCTAACTAATTATCTTGACGAAAAAAAAGGCTTGAAGGGTCCTCTCGACTGTGCCTGTGTGACAATCTAGTCACCTTAATTTACCTGCTGGGAATTCCCCAGACATATAAATCGCATCTAGATACCGCGAAATACGAAACGACCATGGGGGCAGTCTAGACCCATCCGATGGACACCTTTATTATTTATTTCTAAGAATGCTAAAGACCGAAACAGTTTGGGAATCTTCCATAGCCTTCTTAATGCGGCACATTATCCAATTAATAAACGCAGCACCGTCCTGTCAGCGACCAAGTGCAAGTTCAGACCCATTGTTTAGGATTGCATCTGACTGAGAGACGCATCCGGAGGTGATGGCACTCCTCCTGATAAATTAAATCAATGGATGATATAGGGTCGTCGCAGAGGAAGTCGTCGGAATTACCACGAGCGAAGAAGCTCTAGCTACTTCCATTCGCCTCTGCGTGATTATACGAAATAGGCGGAGGAAACGCGCGCGTATTCGAGTAGAAGCGAAAAGAAAAAAAAATAACATTCGAGGCCACTATACGCAAGATTCTAAACAGGTTCCCCCGATGTCGGGGTACATCAACAGCGGCTTCGTTCTTTCTTAACCTCGAGCTATCCAGTTTTTGCACGTGAGTTATTCACGACGCGCACACACGGCCGGTATGGGGAAAAAAAAGGATGATATAAAAAGAAACAAGTCGAGATGAAAGTTAGAAATACAAGAAGCGGCTCGGTGGTCATTTGAGTCCGCACGCGAGAAGAATGCATGATATAGCGCGCCGTAATGAAATTGGCAATTTATCTGCCTACTGCGAAAGAGAAATTTTTAATTCGACCAGGAGAGAGAAGAGATTTCTTTTTGGCGAATCGTGGGTGGGGTCGCGTAGGTCACACCATCCAGTGAACCGACTTTACCGGCATTTTTTTTCCGTTAGACTCAAGATATATTAAAGCTTAAAGCAATTGGGTATGACTGATTTTATAGTTTCTACTCCATGTGTATAAATTGCACTGGTGAACAAAATTTCAGATTCATTTTGTCCCACAAGGTAAAGTGGGTGAACTTGGTAATAATTTTTTACACTTATTTCATATCTGTTTTCAGAAGACGTCGAAAATCTCCTTAAAAGCCAACCATGGTGTTTTTTTCAATTCCGATAACTCGATTTGAGAAGTATTGTTCTAATAGCGCTAAATTTTCACGAGTCGTCTGCGCAGTAGCCCCATCTTGTTGGAAGAAACCCCATTGAATTCATCCTGTTGCAATTGATTTACAAATGGTATTAATACACTGAGAAAAAAATTTAATAATCATAAATAAAAATACAATTATCGTAAGTAAAAAGTTCATCTGAATAGGGGACAAAAGCACAGATTACTTAGCACTAGTAAAAAAGAGATCTAAACACTGATACTAACAAGAAGCAATCTAAGTTACTTACGGTCTGCTTCATACAGGTAACTTATGAAGTTACTTATGATAATTAAACTGAAGTAGTTAAGCCAAAGAGTATATGTAGTTGCAGTAAGCAAAGATTTGCCCTTGTCAAATAGTAGGTGTATTGCTGTGAGTGAACTATTCTATAACAGCTATCACATCTTCATAATTAATACAAGCTATTTAGATTACCTGTGATATGGAAACAGTATCATTAATGCACGTTCACTAAATATCTGATATACAGGATGTATCAGATATAGAGGTAAATATAATAATATGTAGCAGCTGTAATCATATACGATCAAAAAGTCTTAATGCACAGGGGTCTATCTGTAAGCATTAACGAGAAAAAAAATATTTTGTAAATGCCGTGGGCTAGAACCGCACCTGTGCTCAACCTAAATGCTGTCCCGAGTATACCCTCACATACCACTATCATTCAGCCATTACCGCTGTTAGTTTTGTGTGGATCGCTGCTTGGAGTGCAAGCCACTTCGAACATTTTATTTAAATTCTTCCCGTCTCGAAAAAACAATCCTTTTCAGGACCACCTTCATTTCATATAAAGAAAATCGAAACTTGATGCATCGGCAAAAGCGCGGAATGTATAGATTCATTTTCGCGCGATATCATAGTAAAAAGGCGTGTTTGCAAATTTTCTGTATCTACATTTATTTCTGTGTAATTCGATTCAATTCATTTTGCGTTATTTGATTAAATAAATCCAAAAGAAATAACTCAGATTCATGTGGTACCGTTTATTAACAACTAACTCTCGATTCGACAAAGCAAAAGAAAAATATTTACGTTTTTGTAACTGCTGAAGTCGCATATCCGGTGAAACTCCAACGTCTTATCAGAATATTAAAAATAATACTTTGTAGACTTACGTAGAATGCTCTTAACAAATAAGGAATGTTTATTTTATAAAAAGAAGAAATTTAAAATGCCTCAGTTTTGCTATTTTTACAAGGGCACACTGGCCGATTGGCCTTTATTTATTCAGAATGACGTTAAATGAACTTACGGCATACCATTAAGAATAATACTAAATGAGTGCAATGTATTTATACATAATACCACGTTTAGCTTAACATGACGTTTCTTTGCGTCAGGCCCGGACTAAAGAATTTTTCTTTCTTTCTAAATTTTACTTTTTTTTATTTTTTAATGATGAAATCGGGTTTCGGCGGGTTTGTGCTTTATATGTCGTGTAGTTAACACCCAAGCAAAATTTGCTTTCTTATTTGATACACCCTGTATAAAAGGTAATGGTTTGCTATAAATATACAATATACTTACCTTAAATTTGTTGCTCAACTTATAAGTAGTGCAGGAAACGAGGAAGTGTAGTGAATATTTAATATAAATTTAAATAAAAAGCAGTATTATTAGTAATAGTTTTATTTTGTATAGAACAAATACAGTGACTACCTGATATGAATGAAAGATATTGGTTTCACTTTAACAGTTTTTTTTTTTAAAAACAATTTACAACGTAATGACTCATAAAATATATTCCTGAATAATGAAAAAATGAACAAAGCAATAATAAAAGATAAGGGACCCCTTGAAACGTTATTTAGTTATTGAAATTATTGAAATCTAAACAAAGGACAAAGAGAAATATGGCTTTGAAGTTACAACTAATAAGAAATAAAGAAATAATATACCTAGGCGGTAAACTTGCGGTTTCTGTTGGTTCTTTGCACTGGGCGTTGTCTCGGCGAGTTGATCCTCTGTCGGCGTACGTGGCGGTTATATCCGGTGATCGCCTCGAAAACGGCTACTTCGTCGCGGTATCCCTAACTGCAGATGGCACTTGGACTGTCGGATCACTAGCGACGGCATCCACACTTTAACTTCACCAGCGGGCGCAGATATCATCACAATGATGGGGAATTCAAATATCCCACCACGTGGTTTAAAACTGCAATCTTGAAACATCCGATTGCTTATAGGCTCGGTACTTCTTCTTTCGCTGGGATTCTTTATACGGATGAGGCCTTGAGTTAACCCACCCGGTATTTTTAACATATTTGCGTTCCAACTGGCCTACAATGGCCGTACTCCTTGGCCACCTTTTTTGGACGACCTTTTCCCACATCCGTAACTCTTACTTGACGCTAGCCCGCGCCTGCGCGCGTAGCCGTCTCGAGGACTATTTCATTACTCCGCCGCATTAGCCAATCAGGAATGGTAAAACAATCACGGGGTGGCAGCAAAACTCAAATAATCATAGTTGTGGCAAGTTGTTACCTATTTAAGAAAATATATGAGTTTAATAGCGATCAGCATTGTTGATACTTCTACTAAGCATGTGCTGTAGTTAGATACAGTACCAGTAGTCATAAGTTATACTTACCACAAATTTGTCAGGAACGCTGTGCAATAGCCGTTAATAAAAGCACTATTTACAGTAACAACTTTCAATTCAGGAAACTGGGTTTAGTTGCAGGTATTAATTAACGAGAATGGTTCCAAGTAAAACTTTATCTATTGTAAATAATTTTTTTATCAAGTAAACACTTGGCACATTTTTCTCAGTGCAGTCTTTTAACCTGGAACCTAGCTGCTTCTTCAAAATCAGTTTAAAATTAGTTAAGATTTAAAAAACATAAGTAAAATTGGAAAGTGCAATGTAAAACTTTACTTATTTCTACTTTTTACATTGCACTTTCCAATTTTACTTATGTTTTTTAAATCTTGACTGATTTTAAACTGATTTTGAATTCTGATCTGAGAATTCTCGGCTAGAGCGAAACCAGTCGTGTGATATATTAAAGAATTTTCTGAGGATCAGGACCTTGTTTTCTTGCTTTTTCCCTTTTTTTTTTTGTTTGCAAACTGTAACAAAACTTGCAATCATTGCATATCTATCGTACTGCCGGCCTTTTCAGAGATCTAATATCGACGTATATATGTTTGGTTAAACGCTGGCATTCGCATCCTCTACTAGTTTAATTGGTAAAGCGCTCGTCCGGTAAGCCAGAGGATGTAGGGTCGAATCCTGCGTGAAGAGAATTTTTTTTCTTGGAGAAATTCTCTCTGAGCTCTTCCTTTATCCCTGTGCGATCTAAAACATGTTGTTGCAACACATACTTCAAAAAAGAAGGAATTCCAACTCTGATCTTTCCTTCAGCGTGAATTTTGGCAGATGTTGCCTATATGCAGCAAAACAGAGAAATGCACACAAGCAATCATGTTGGCATATTCTCGCGACAGGAACTGTACTTCTAAGTAAAAATCGTTAAATACAGAAGCCACACGTTATATATTACTAATGATCCAGCAACGCTTTAAGTATACACCACACACATACAAACACTCGAGTTCAGCGCAAACACGATACTTCTCCAATCCGGTCATAGCGGATATTCTGCAAACATTTCTTTCACACTCTGCCACCATCATTATCCACCATTTTATCCTGTTGTACTTGGCCTCTCTGTCCGCGTGGCCGCGAATAAGGAAATAGGAGTCGAAGAACGCGTTAAACTAGACAATTATGTATATTCTATAAATAGACACACCTCTCTTTCGACCAAGAGTTCACGACTATTGTGAATCCAAGCATAGATTATGTTTGTTGTTGAATATATAAGTGTAATTAGCTACCGTGCATTGTTAATTAATTGTGATCGTCATTTGGAATGGGTTGTGGTGTTGTTTTGCGGTGCTGAAGTTGTGTTCTTCAAGGAAGATGATGCAAGATGGGAAATTTGTTCAAAACAACAACAACAACAAAAAATCTTTCCGTTTTGTGTTTTGATTTCTTTACAGAAAAAGGTGACATCATACCTCGAGGTCTTAAGACAAAATTTTTTTCTTTGTTGTGGGAGCCGTCTGACATGGAGTGTCTGGAAACCCTATAACCTCTTGGCTTTTTGTATTTAGTCTGCCATTTGTTCACTAATCTGTACAGGTTGATCGAAGCAATTCTTTGGGTTCCTTTTTAGCTTGCCAAAACCTACAAACATTGGTGATTTTCTATAGAAAGAGTGGCAATCTCTGTTTAAAACAATATTATTCCTATGTCGGGTGCAGCGCCCATGGACGCTAGCAAAAGTCGAATAACTTTCCAATATTGTGTTATGGAGAGAGTATTTAATATTCTACTATTATTTAAAAAGGGAATGTTTCTATTTTACTTCGTTATATTTTAAAACTTATTAGATATAATAGAAAAAGGATATAATATGTAGCAGCAGACAGCTAGACGATGTCCAGGTGATGTAGGTAATCTCTGCATTTGGCAAGTCCTTCGAGGCATTTTCCTTTAGAATTTTCCCTTCAGGAAGCAAGATGATCAGCAGTGATACACCTACACATCGAAAATGAATATTAGAATTTGAATAGTATAATTTTACAATAGATTTTGACAGATCAAATTTGGATCCACCTTTAATTCGAGTGAACAGTTTTATTTCTTTTACAGAGTATTTATTTCTGTAAATTTTTGTTTAATAATGTTTTTATATGCATTGGCAGACCAATTGCTTTGATATGTCAACAGACAGACATGGGAATTGCTGGAAATTGGATTCTGTAACAATTCTATGTGTATAAATGGTTGCCTACCTTTTGGGGGCATAGTAATGAATTTTAGATTGTTAATTTTTTTATAGTAATAAGCGTTTAAAAATTTCAAATGTATTTTTCTCATAATTCAGAGACTCATACCTTTGTTATATAAAAAGTGTAAGGTGATTCCAGATTTTGTAATTTTATTTATTTTCACATCGTTGAAACATACGATAGTTCCTGTCGATCACATGGCCATTCTCATATGTAAAACAAATGGAGGCTCCTCATTTCGGTTATTTTAACGGATTCTCATAAAAGACAGTTGGACTCCTTGCTTGGAGACAATCGCATGGAAGTCAGTTAAAACATTTTCAATTCGAACCATTCACTAATCGAACTCAGTTCGAGGCAGACATATTTCTGTTTGTTCTCTTGAAATTTAACGGCTTTTTCGATAAAATCCAATTTTATCCCAAATTTCAATCTAAAAGTAATGGTTAATTGTTAAACAAAGTTTTTCACATAAATTTTATTCCAAATTACACACGATTTTTGGGAAATTTTTCTTCAACGACGACTTTTCCGAGTAATGTTCCTGTCCTGAGCGACCCATCCTCTCTGATCTGAAGTACCTATCTTCGATGTACCCGAACCAGAGCCCATATCCGACCTGAACAGTCCTGACCACCGATGATCGCAGAATTCGGTCCTGTAAAAAGGTACTCTTCGCCAAATCTACCTAAAAAAATAAAAAATAAACGTATTATTTCAATGCTAATCTAAATTCAATTATACTTATAAAAAATCTTATTTTAATCCGTTGTGCAAAATTTGAGGTTAGAAAATCGTTTGTAACATAGCTAAGCGGTCTCCAGTTACTTTGGGGAAATTTGTGTAATTAGGTTTATATGTATTTGTTATGTTTTTACGTTACGAACCAATATCCAGTGATTTACCATCAAGGTTGGCTACTCTGTTTCACACGTTTATTCAAATCTAATATAACTCCATTTGAACGGTCAGAAAACGCGGGATTTTTAAAATTTATTTCAAACGTATTTAAGTAAGAAACTATGAATTTGAATTGCAAAAGATGGAATTACTTAATGAAACTTTAGTGTTATTAATTGAACGGACCCATGGACTTACCTGAGATTATTATCCAAAGATTTATGTCTGATTATAAACAAATTCACATTTAGTAATTTCTTTTATTAAATAAAGTCACTTTTATTCGCACTTAAATGTTTCTTTTACACATAAGGGATTGAATACGATTAAGGCACGACATCATCATGCCTATGAGAGCATTTAAACTGGTCTTAAACATTGAATTTGAGGGAGAGGACAATTGACAACATCATCCCATCACATCCCTATGCGTACTGAGTTAAAATATAAGAAAGTAACGAGCCATTCAATATTTTTTTTATGTCACCGCCCCTCGATCGGAAATTTCTCGCCCTGCATGCCATCTGGCTGGTGAGACAGAACACTTCTAAATCAAAATTATAAAAAATAGATGACACTGGTAGATATAAAACTTGATTTTTCCTATTTCAATTAATGTATTTCTTTTAAAATTTATTTTTTTAATCCGGGCTGTATGCTACTGTGTAGCGTAACAATTGATATGCAAGTGAATTAAAAGTTTATAGATATGGATGGAAGTTATGGTCAAAATGTCATGTGTTTTAAAAGTTGTTCTGCACGAACTATTAAAAGGTAAATCAAACAGCAGTCGAAAGATTCGGTTTTGCATCACAAACACACGACTTGTGTACCCGCCTGGTCCCAAACCATAATTCCATAAGTCAAAGCAGAATACACAAATGCGTAATAAATATCAATTAATGACTTAGTATCCAAGACAGATTTGAGTGAACTAATGACATAATAGGCTTTTTGAAGCTTAACACATATGCTCTCTGTTTGATCGTCCTACGCTAAATTACTATCCGAAATAATACCCAAAAATTTGCAAGTTGACGAGGACATTATTTTCTGGTCATTAAACGAAAAATTAAATTCGAAGGAACATCTATATTTAGTTAGTTAGCAGAACACCATCTCTCAAATTCACTCAAAACTGTATCAACTTTTTTCAAAATATCAAACTTGTTGTCACTACTTATAACAATGCAAACATCGTCGGCATCCAAAAAAAAAAAATTCCCTTCAAAGATATAATGCGGGAGATCATTAATAAATAACAAAAAAATCAAAGGTCCCATTACACCGCCTCGCGGTGTACCTACATTGACAGGGTATGGTTCAGACTTTACATGTTTTACAATTATCTTTCTATCGCTTAAAAAAGAGACTATCCATTGATTTAAAATACCACGAATAACGAGCATCTAACTGTGTCAAAAGTTCTTGTTAGATCAAATAAAATACAAACTACAAATCTACCGACATCCATTTGGTCATAAATATGTTGAATGCAGTCACGTATAGCAGTTTTTGTAGAATGCCCAGGCCTATAACCATACTGACATCAGAAATCAAGTGATATTTGTCAAGATAAAATATATTCCATTAGAGATTATTTTCTCAAAAATTTTAGAAAATACACTTAGAAGTAAAATTGGGCGATAATTTTCAATATTTGTGGGATCACCTTTTTTATGTAATAGAGAGACCGCCGCTGATTTGAGAGCAGTTCGAAATTTACCTTGCATCACAGATTCATTGATATCACACGCAAGAAATTCAGGTAATTCATTACTACATTCTTTAATTAAAGTTATAGGTACTTCATCAAGACCAGTAGATTTTTTATTAGCTAAACTGTGAATAACTTTAAATAGTTCATGAGAAGTAATAGGAACATGGTATCTCCAGTATTAATCCCAACTTTCTACAGGTGTCCTTTTAGTATACAGTGTCCTGTTAGAAGACCTGTCACGATGCGAAGATGATTCCTACTGATGTGAGCTGCTGTCGTTCTCCATTCTTCTCTTTCGATGGTTCCTTGATAAAGTCTACCATGAGTTTGCGTGGTTGTATTAACCCAATGTTCTTTTTGCTGCCTCTCTGCTCTCGTACAGTGTTTTTAGACGCTTCTAGAACAGATTGCGAGCCTATATATGAAGTAGATGACCCATTTCTTGCTAACTCATCGGCTTTTTCGTTTCTTTCGACTGCTAAATGTCCGGGCATCTACAAGAAAGTAACTTTAATGCAGTTCTCGAATAGGTATATTCCAGAGCCAGTCTTAATTGTATCTTGGGGTTCACTAGTACCCTCAGTACCACCAAGCTGTCTGTAGTAATACGGATTCGCTTATTTTCATAAGCCCTCTGATTGATTTTAGTTTCACAATGCAATATTGCGTATGCCTCTACTTGAAAAACCGTGGCATATTTTCCTAGTGGAAGAGGTGAAAACCCGTTTTCGGTTTTTTGATCCGTCTATAAACCAGTTCAATTTTCTGAACCTGTCTCTGCAGTTGGATTGATTCCAGCTTATCTCATCCGTGATTTCTTCCTCGAAATTTGTGTTAAAAAGATATGTTGAAATCATGTGGTCTTATTTCATTCCCACATGACTGACAATATTATTATGTCCCAACCACAGACATACTTGCTGTAGATAAAAAATTGAAGACCTTGAAGCAAAAAAAACAATTGGCTCCATGTGGGGACACATATCAGTCGATTTCCAAGTCCATTTGTGCAATTTTAATTTCTTTAAACTTGTAGACGAAGAACATGATTTTTTCGTTTGTTCCTGTCTGGTTGATCCAATGTAGGTGCACTCAAAGTGTTCTAAAGTAACCTTTTGACGTGAAATCTCCAGAAACACTGCCGTCTCTTGGCTTTTTATATTTAATTCTCTTATTTCTTTTATCCATTAAATGAAACCAATGCTTCCTTCAATATACAAACTGTCCAAGATAAGGGCCCTATGCATAGGGATTTCGTGAACGGTTTAGAGAGAAGTTGCGCAATTAGGTGAGCAATAAAATTGTGTAGAGAAATTCAAATACCGTCAATAGTTTTTGAGATATTAGAAAAAAAAAGAAAATCGCAAAATTCTTATTTCTTGTCTAGTGCGGTTATTTGAACAGATAACGGAAAACGAAAAAAAAACTTTTTTAAGCCAAATTTTTATTCTGTATCACATGGTGTTATAAAAAATACAATACCACATTTCGTACATTTGGGACCATCTTCAACATAATTTTTTTTAAATACACAGCAAAGACCAAAAGGCCATCCTTAGGTAGAGATAATATTTGTCTTTTCGGTGATTAAGGCTGTTGTTTTCAAAAATAATTTGATGGACGCCTTTATCATTTGGTCTTAACACCCATGTTTTTCCATGTATTTCAGTCAACACAACTCTTATCATCTCTGCTCTGGTTTTAATTCTCTGAAACTGTAGATCCTTGGTAGTAATTTCCTCTGGCAGTTTTATTTCTTCACACTGGAACTTTAGCCTAACCAGTAACTAATTCCATCGGAATATTTGCATCAATAAATGCTTTTAAGTACGGGAAACGACTCCTACTTATTATTTCACCAAAATATTCGTAAATTTCTTAGAAAAGACACATCATAATGGGCCAAGTTGTTATACCTAACTCTAGCGCGCTTGTAGCGCATGCTTTTATGTTTTTATATGTTCTATGTGTTCCTTCTTTATGTACATATCACATACATGCCTTCAGCTTATTGGCCACACGTTCAACTCCGGTAGATTGCCATGTATGTACAGTTACTTATCCATCAAGTGAGGCAATATCTCATCTGCGTTTCTTAATAGGATTCTGTAGCTAGTAACGATGCTATTCCAGGTAATAACATGATTTTAATCTGGTAATCTGCGTTGCTCAAGTCGGCCACATGTTCCCGATTATTGCTTCAATATTTCGTCTTTCAGTAATATTAATTGCATGTTATATATTACTTAGTTTAATTAATAGAAGTGATATATAACATTCTTGGTTTTTATAAATATGTATTTTTCTTTTGCATTTGGATCGCTGCAGGATATCTTTTTTCCTTAAAATGTAATATAAATTCGAATATAATTAGTGGGCACCAAAAGTTCTTATTTCACCCAAAATTGTGCAAAATCTATGTACGTACTGTCTTAACTGTCTACGAGCGATGAATAACATAATTTCTTATTCAAAAGGAGTGAATAGAAATGAATTAATTAAATTATCTATTATTCGTTATCTATGACCTGCAAATAAGATTTATTTTATTTATTATTCGTTGTCATTCAACGATGAACAAAAGTTATTCTAATTTAAAAGTAACGGATAGAAATATACCATATTTGTTACACACATAAAATGAATAAGATTATCTATCATTCGCTATCTATGAACAGCAAATAAAATTATTTAGTATTCGTTGTCATTCGCAGGTGAATAAAATTTATTCAAATTCAAAAGCAACGAATAAAGATTAACTATGTGTTGCCCACAAGAAACTAATTAAATTATCTATTATTCGTTATCTATGACCTGCAAATAAGATTTATTTTATTTATTATTCGTTGTCATTCAGCGATGAACAAAAGTTATTCTAATTTAAAAGTAACGGATAGAATATACCATATTTGTTACACACATAAAATGAATAAGATTATCTATCATTCGTTATCTATGAACAGCAAATGAAATTGTTTAGTATTCGTGGTCATTCGCAGATGAATAAAATTTATTCAAATTCAGAAGCAACGAATAAAGATTAACTATGTGTTGCCCACAAGAAACTAATTAAATTATCTATTATTCGTTATCTATGACCTGCAAATAAAGTTTATTTTATTTATTATTCGTTGTCATTCAACGATGAAAAATGTTATTTTAATTTAAAAGCAACGAATAGAAATTTAGAAATATACCATATTTGTTACACACATAAAATTATAAGATTATCTATCATTCGTTATCTATGAACAGCAAATAAACTTATTTAGTATTCGTTGTCATTCGAATATGAACAAAAGTTATTCGAATTTAAAAGCAACGAATAAAAATAAACGATATTTGTTTCCCACAAGAAACTAATTAAATTATCTATTATTCGTTATCTATGAACCCCAAATAAAATTTATTGTAAATAATATTACAATATTACAAAACAAATAAATTTTATTTGGGGTTCATAGATAACGAATAATAGATAATTTAATTAGTTTCTTGTGGGAAACAAATATCGTTTATTTTTATTCGTTGCTTTTAAATTCGAATAACTTTTGTTCATATTCGAATGACAACGAACACTAAATAGAAATAAACTATATTTGTTACCTACAAGCTTATTCATTATATGTTATCTATTATATAGCAAATAAACTTATTTATTATTCGATGTCATCCAAAGATGAATAAAATTAATTTGAGTTCGTAAATAACAACTGAATATTTATTATACATGAGCGTTTGGGTAAACATTATGAGCAATTCTCAAGATTATCTATTATTTGTTATCTATGAGCGGATGGTAAACTTATTCATTATTAACTGTTATTCAACGAGGTATAGAATTTATTCGAATGAAAAGTAATGAATAGAAATAAACTATATTTGTTCTCTGTTATATAGCAAATAAATTTATTTATTATTCGATGTCATCCAAAGATGAACAAAATTAATTTAAGTTCGTAAATAACGACTAAATATTTGTTGTACATGAGCATTTGCGTAAACATTAAGAGCAATTCTAAGATTATCTATTATTTGTTATCTGTGAGCGGATGGTAAACTTATTATTATTCATTGTTATTCAACGATGTATAGAATTTATTCGAATTAAAAAATAACAATTAAAAATTAACTGAGTTGCTATTCGTGAGTAATAAATAACGTTATTCATTATTCGCTATAGTTTAATAGTAGACAAAATTTATTACTCGAAAATAACGAATGAACCTGAATTATACGTATTATTTGTTACGCACCGACAATGAATAAGATTATCTTTTATTCGTTATCTATGAAGGACAAATATACCTGTTTATTATTCGTTTCAAAGCTGAGGTAACTCATCAATAATAAATAAAATTAAAATGGCAAAAAGGAAAGATTATTTGTCAATAAAATTATTCACAGATAATTATTTAAATAATCATCTAAATAAATAATTAGATATTTGAATGTAAACCTTAGCTTTGGATATAATCGAGTGTATTGCATTACCAAATTTAATTAATTTATTCATTATTTAAACACTTATTTGTGTTATTTATTTGTGTTTATTTCTCTTAAAATAAAATCCCTTTTTAAATGATAAAAACCCAATTTTCGGTTATAGTATATACATTGTAGCGAGTCGCCACTGTTTCAGAAATCACTTTTTCTCTACCATCACTTACATCTTAGTTAACTAACGGAAAGAAACAGCACCAAACATTCTCTCTCCTGGCTATAACGGATCGTGGTTTTCCAATTTAAAATTTAATTACTTTTTGGTAATATTTGTTTTTTTTTGTACGAGCACACATCGGGCATTGCTAAGGCTAGTAAAAGAAGATTATCATGCCATCTATCTATTCCTTAATTGACTTTTCAATCGCGATTACAAACGCGTTGTTTTTAGTCGAAGCAAATTTCCGGCAATATTTCAAATATTCTAGGTATATGTCAGAGGGCATATTTTTTTTTATTATCTTTCTATTCATGAAGAAAACAAAATAAAATTATTTTTCGGTAGTAGATGTTCCATCCACTACCTTTTGTTGACTTAATCTTTATAAAACAACACAACTTTTTGAATATGAACGAAATTTCGTCAGCAAAAAGTTCTCAATGTCACTTATTTTTTTTTTTAATGACTAATCTAGATATAAAATGATCCATAAATGCATAAACTGATCTTCCTTTGTATCAGAACATTTCTTATATCAATTTTTCTTTTGCATTTTATAGTTCCAAACATCATTACCCTGAACGTCCTAAGTACGAAACCTGCAGATCAATCTTCCTGAGACACAGATTTAGAGTATGGCATCAAACAAACGACTGCTCCTAAGATTGTTGGAGCTGGACCCAACACGCAGACTTAGGTCAATTAGGACGCTGCAAAGTATAGCTTTTTATAAAGGTTATAATTTCGAGGATGTCAAAGAATTAAAGGTAAAATCGATTTTGTTTATGAAAGGATTATTATTAAACCATTTTTTAATTATTGTTTTCTATAGCTTAATGGGGCTGATCTATTGAGCAAACATGGCCTAACTAATCATCGCAGAGTTGAAAATGTTTTCCACTTAGAAGGATTTTAATACCAAATTTAGTAACAACTTGTGTTTTTAATGCACTTTTTAATGAAACAAAAATATCGATATAGTGGATTACGTGTGCAATTCAATTTTTGTTTTAGTGATTAAAACAACATTACATTTTATTCATAATTCGATTCAAAACAAATAGATTAAGTATTTGTTTGACAGCTAATTTATCCATAACCTCAAATTTTCACAGTAATTGCTGAAATCAAATCAGATATTGATTCAGTATTACCAACCTACCAAATTCAGTGCATCAAAATCACTATAACTGCAGAAATAATACATGTCTATATTTAAGAGATCTGCTAATAACTAACACTGAAGTTATTAATTGTAATGAAATGATATTATTATGTAATATTTTATTTTTATACATCATTAAGATAGGTATATTATGAAATAAAATACAATTTGTACTATCTTGTATTTGATTCATTTTACAGATTGATTATGTGGTATTGTTACATCCATGTGTACGGGTGTGTTTAATAGGTCTAAAGACATGTAGCGTCTGATTCAAAATGATTGTTCGTAAGAAAAAACGTTTTCCGGAAAATTTATCTGTACTTATTATCAATTTAATGAGCGAAGTTAGCTACACTACAAATTTCATACATTAAATGAATTTTCTGACATTTAGCGACATTATAATTTTTTCAAATCGTTTATATTTACATCTAATATCACCAACAATAGTATTTCTGAATACTGTAAGAAATAAGGGAATTATCTGGGTAATAGCTCAACAACAGGTAAAAAATCAATATTAACATTAAGTGAAATAGTTTATTACATTTATAATTTTATAGCTTATCATACACTTCAGCGCATAAGCTGTCAAAGAAAGTTACATTTTCATCCCTATAAAGGTTTCTACGGTACCGGAATTATTACCATTAGATCACGATAGGCGATTGGAATATTGTCATTGTTTAATAACAATTTAAGGGACGATGACTTGCTAAACAAATCATTTTTCTCAGATGAAGCCTGGTTTTATTTAACAGACTATATCAATTTTCAAAACTATTGTATCTGGTCCCACATAGCCAAATTTAAATTGCCCTCAATTATTCTTAGTGACTTCAACTTTGAAACATAAAATTACCTACCATTCTGTACTACATTAATAGTTATTTTAATGGGTTTACGTTGAAGTCACTAAAAATAGTAGCGGGAAATTTAAATTTGGCTATTAGGGTCTGCAGAAATCCACACGAATTTCGAGAAACGCAATTGCATCCGTAAAAGTTGGAGTTTGGTTAGCTATGTCCAGGCAACGAATAATAGGCCAATTTTCTTCGAGGAAACTGAACAGCCCAACGTTACCAACAGATGTTGGAATTGTTTATTGCAGAGTTACAAGAAAATGAGCTTGAAGCAGTTATTTCAGCACGATAATGCTCCAGCACATACTGCTCGACAAACCTCCAATATCTTCAACAGTTTTTTGCTGACAGGTTCGTTAGAGCACAAAGATGGCCACAAGATCGCCTGATCTAACCCCATTAGATTACTTCATGTTCATCATACCATAGAAGAACTGAGAGATGCAGTTTTGTCACTTAATAATTATACTAATATGTATAATTTAAAGTAATAAAATAATTTTAGTTAAACACCAGTTGGTACTGAATTGTAAAATTATAATTTATCATAAAAACATGACTAAGACTTAAAAGATTAAGCTTCGATAGGTAATGAACAAGTGCATTTGCTGGCAAGTTAAAAAAATAGGGCATTCTATTAAATTAATCAAATTATTGCCACTTGTAGCTTTTATTGAGTGGTTCTAACTTTTTAAACACTCTGTCTAAGTGTAAAGTTTATTATAATTGGATTATAAAATATGGTCTATTTTTAGATTTTACTGTAAATTTCGCTTGCATAACTTACATACTTCTTAAGTGTTTTAAACCTGAAAATTAGGTCAATTTTTTAAATTATTTAGAAAAATTTCAGATTAAGCTATTGAACACACACTTTTTTGATCCGGGAATTCAGAAATGCAATAATATACAAGAGGTTCCATTTAGAAAAAACAACTTTGATACTTTTAAAGCTTTTGGAGCACCCGTGTGATATGAAAATAATTTTAAAAAGTTACAATAGACTCCCAGCTATTCCAAAATGTCGAGTATTTTACCCACAGTATTCCGTGCCACATAGCGTGAACAACCCTGTATATACCCAGCTTGTTTTATTCCAAAATATTGATCTTTTCGCGTGCTTGCGCAAATCCTCTCACCACCGAACCTTCCTATTCACTTAAACGATATAAACGAAAGATCTTTTAGAAAGAGAACACCGTAAAAATCACTAATATATATTATATAAAAAAAAATACGAAACAACGAACAGAAAACAAATTCAACAGTTTTCCAACACAAGCAACAGAAGGGAAGAGGTAAGATCAGTGTGATTCCAACCATATGCTAATAAAACATTTATTCAGTCAAGCAATAATAATATTGGAGCTAATTTTTCCAATTTCAACAGCTGAAAAACCGATATTTTTTCAGGAGCTGCTTTATATTTACCATGCCTAGTTCTCGAAAGATGATTTGGGTCACGTGATGTCGGGTTATGTTCGAAAATGAATCGAACGAAACAACTGCCAGCGGATGTAATGGAAACACCTCTGAACAGATGTCTGAACACCTTCGATATAACGTTATTGGGTACGTTTTTAAGCAAAATTTAAATTTATAACGAACCATTTTGACTTTTGACGTTGACAGGTTGAAAAGTAGAAAACTGCGTGATATATGTATATATTTGGCGCTAATTTTGCATGAGAAGAAGTTAGGTTGTTTTATGATACAATAAATTTCTAGGTGTTGGTCATATGGTGGGTGCCGGTATCTACGTTTTAGCTGGAACAGTGGCACGTGACATTGCCGGACCGGGGATTATTTTGTCTTTCTTGCTGGCTGGTTTAGCATCCCTTCTTTCCGCTTTGTGTTACGCAGAGTTCGGAACTAGGGTTCCGAAAGCTGGTTCGGCCTACGTTTACACTTACATAAGCATAGGAGAGTTCTGGGCTTTTATGATTGGATGGAATATACTTTTGGAGCACATGATAGGTATGTATTTTGTTTGGGCCAGATTGGACCAGATTAAATGGTGGAAATGATGGGATTTTTTTGTTGTTTCTGAGTAAGTTACACCCAAAGATACATTTACGAGAAAAAAAAAAACGGATTTAAGATGTGCAAGTAAAAAAAATGTAAGCCTAAAGGCTTACAAAGGCTTGTTCTCTCTCTGCCTTTGACATGTTGTGGGCCAAACTTTAGTGTGCAAAAAGTAGTACATTTTAAATTAGTGTTCATAATTGTTCGCGATAGATATCAGACATGAAATAATACGACAATGTTATTATAATGCAATTTATTAAATAAGAAAATGAAATGAAAAAAATAGATACAACATATAATTAAATCGTGAAATTTGGAAATTATTACAAACTACGAAAGTTAAATAGCGACAACGAAATCAATGAGATCCCTTGAGCTTGATTTGGGAAACTAATCCATCGATGTTTGTGGATGAATTCCACTGATACAAAGACGTAAAGAATTTTCCAAATTATCGTCAGTCAGCCTTGTACGATGTTTTGATTTATTAACTTTCATCATTGAAAGAACTGTTCGCATTTATAAGTACTGCCAAACGCATAAATCAATCGAATTTTCTAAGCTCCGGAAAATGGTCTTCTTTGAGGTACTTTTTGTAGAAATCGCGCAACTCCACGTCTTCAAATTTAGATTTTAAGAGTGAGTTTTCTTGAAGCTCGATCAACTCCATTTGCAAGTGTATTGGAGCATTTTGTGCATTACTTTTTGTTGGAGTAGCTAATAAATTGAAACTGTCTTCCATGTTTTTAAAATCGCTAAATCTGTTGAAAATTGCTCCGACAGTAACTTGAGTTCTTCAGCATATTGAGCATAATCAGCATTTTCATACGCAGAGAGCGTGGAGAAATGGTAACTGTTACCAGACAGCAACTGTGCCTCCCACAAGCGGATTTTGTTTTGAAACGCTTTCAAACGGTTGTACAAATCATTTAGTAACTGTCCTTGGTTTTGAAGTTTCAAATTTAAATCATTCAAATGCCTGTAAGGTCGACCAGAAATGCTAAGTCACATATCCATTTGGGTTACTCAATTCAGATAGTGGTTTATCTTTATTGCATAAATCTGCTATCTCATTTCAAGCTTCGTAAAACCGTTTCAGCATTTTCCTTTGCTTAACCATCTGACTTCACAATAATATGTTACGTCGCATATTCGGCTGATATTTCATCCAAAACGCCTTGAACTGACGATGTTAAGCCCTCGGGATCGAATAAATTGATGGTTTTACTACCCACATCATAAATTCTGAGTCGAATGGACTTAGAACACGAGTTTTGTTGGTGCATATGCAATGAAGGACTATCAAATCATCTTTTGCACATTTAATTCAGTTGCTTTTTCATACAAATTCCGATGAAACCTTTACGTAAGCCGACCATAGAAGGTGCACCATCTGCACCAACTAATTTTGACCATGGCAAACCAAAACTTGTGAATACCTTTTCAACTTCATTAAAAATGTCCTCTCCTGTAGTGGTTCCTTTTAGCGGCTGTAAAGCAAGCAATTCCTCAGTAACAGTGAACTCTTTATCAACACCTCGAATAAATATAGCCAGTTGAGCTGTGTCAGACAAATCGGTGCTCTCGTCTAATGCTATGGAAAATGTTTCAAAACCAGCCATACGGTCAGTCAAAGTTGTTTTATATCATTAGCCATCATTTCTATACGTCGGACAACAGTCGTTTAACATTTTTCAAATCACTTTCTTTCTAACAAAACACTGCAAACTTCTAACATACACTCCTTGATAAATTCTCCTTCGGCAAATGGTTTCAATGAATTTACCAATTTTGAACTAACTATAAAACTAGCTTTCACAACATTATGAAGTTGTGTTCTTTGTTGAAATGTATGAAACATTTGCTGCTGTTTTTCCAAATTTCCGGTAAGCTTCCTGATTTTTTCTTTTCTTATTTGTCCTGTCAGTGAGTGCAGCATAGGATGCTTAGATGAGTAATGCCTCTTATATTGAATCTTTCATCACTGAATGGATCATTACACAGCAAACGAATAGCTTACCATTGGGCAAGATAAAAAAGAATTCTTCAGTCCATTTTTCTCGAAACTGGCGACCCTCTGCATCTACTTTTCGTTTCTTTCCACCAGACATCATTTTCGTTTACTTTTCGTTCGATAACTTAATAACAATATAATTAGTAAGCACTCAAGATGCACACAAAGTCACAAGCAAATGACGCACTAGCAGTTCGCTAGGATATCGCTTGTCGAAGTTATCACCTCGGTAGCTCAAATAAACTGAACTAAAGTCCATCCACCGCTTATATAGGCAAATGAAGGAATGATCTAGAATCGTCTAGTGTAGAGAATTTTGAGAAGCTTAATCTTTTGTTGCGCCGCCAGTGAGGCGGCAAACATCAAATCGGCATTGATGTTTGCCGCCTCACTCTTTGATGATCGCCGCCACTCGGCTTGCTCGCTCACTTGATTCCGCAGGAGCAAGCGACAAACCCCATATCACTCGATCTTCCTCATTTGGAGTGAGTATGAGTTAGTAGTGTAATATTTTTTAATTGGGTTTTCAAAATGTCTCGCGAGGCCGGATCAAATCTTGGGCCGGTTGCTGTCCACATATGCTTTAGAAAGTATAAATGAAACTATTTTTTTCTGAAAAAGCTTTCTGTGTTTACAACAATTAACTAAGTAAAAAAAAAAAGAATATACTACTTGTCTTAACTTGAATGGTCGGTAGCGTATGTTATCTTTCCCGCCCTCCACTATAATCTTTTCAAATCTTAACTTACAGGTGCAGCTAGCGTAGCGAGAGCTTGGAGCGGATATGTCGACTCCCTTTTCGGCGGATTCATAAGCAACACAACGATCTCCTTGACCGGGGAACTTCACGAACAACTCCTAGGAAAATACCCGGACTTTCTAGCGTTCTCAGTTTGCCTAATATACGCCCTACTCCTGGGCATCGGAGTCAAAGGTTCTTCCATAGTCAACAGCTTCTTAACTCTCGTGAATCTAGTGATGGCCCTAGTCATAGTCGTGGGCTTCTATTACTCGAACGACGAAAACTGGACCTCGCATAAAGGGGGTTTCCTCCCTTACGGATTCGGAGGCGTCATAGCAGGTGCTGCCACCTGCTTTTACGCGTTCGTAGGCTTCGACAGCATCGCCACTGCCGGGGAAGAAGCCAAGAATCCATCGTTTTCAATCCCAATGGCGACTGTCATCTCTATGGGTATCGTAACTTTAGGTTACATCCTAGTCTGCGCGGCTCTAACTCTCTTGGTGCCTTACTACGATATAAATCCCAACGCGGCGTTGCCAGAAGCTTTCGCCGGCGTTGGCATGCATTGGGTCAAATACGTCGTCTCTTTGGGCGCCATCTGCGGCATGACTACGACATTATTCGGGTCCTTATTCTCATTGCCCCGTTGCATGTACGCTCTGGCCGTCGACGGGTTGCTGTTTAGCTTTTTGGGCAACGTAAATACGAAGACGCAAGTCCCACTAACGAACTTGATCTTATCTGGAATTCTCACTGCTATTATAGCATTATTATTCGACTTGCAAAAACTGGTAGAGTTCATGTCTATAGGAACTCTACTCGCTTACACTACAGTGAGCGCCTCTGTGATAATACTTAGGTATAAACCTCCTTTGACGGCCGCGAAAATATTGACCCCCAACTCGGAAGTTTCCGGCTCGACTTCTGAACCCACGACGCCTGGTTCTGATGTTATATCTTTGACCGGGTCTTTGAGACCTAAATACAGCTGGTTGGGTCCTGTATTGGGACACTGCGAACCTGGATGTGCCGTCACCACTTCCGTATTTGTCTACACGATATTTGCCGGGGCTTTATGCGTATTGATACAGGTTTCTGCCAACGATTTGAAGAATGGAATTTGGTGGACTATTACTTTAACAGTTTTCTTCGTACTGGGCATGGCTGGATGTAAGTAAATTTAAAAATTACAAAATTTTTTTTATATTTAATCCTATACGTTCTTGGTTGAATTGAATTTAGTTTCTTGGCTTTATCTTCTCTCGCCACTTTTTTGATCTTTTGTCAGCTCTCTTGTCTCATCCCAGTGAACCAAATTCAAATTTCCCACAATTATATTTAGTAACTTCAACTTAAAGGTATTCAAATAACTATTAATCTAATACAAAATCGTAGGTAATTTCATGCTTTAATGTTGAAGTTACTAAAAATAATTGCGGGAAATTTGAATTTGGTTCACTGGGATATTAATTCATTTATCTTTCTGTTATCGCTGTCTTTAGCTCAATTGTTTCATGTTCCTAATTCTCTTTCTATTATATTTTTGTTTTCCATATATTTTAGTTTCGTAAACTTTCTTGGTCATTCCTTCCTCTGTGGCATTTCTTCCCTAACTCTCTCAGTTCTAATTCTTCTTGTTTTATTTTCTACTTTCCTTAGAAATCTTATCCCAATAGTATTAATTCTGGACTTTCAGTAAAAGTTCAGGATTCGCAACTATACACCAGCGATAGTCTCATTATTTTATTTATTACTTCGACCTTAATATATTTTTTTTTTGCCTTGTTAACTGTAAACTTACTTACTTACTTCCAATGTAAAACATGCATATCGTTTATTTTAGTTAAAAAAAAAACACACACACACATTTGCCGGTATTTTTATTGCTGTTTTAATTGTCATTGACGAAAAATCATCATAAAAAAACACTTTGACATAGGCCCATACATAATAAATACATTATATAGACATAGATGGCAATGTTAGCACAAATTTTGGTAGTCAGTAACCATATAGCGTTAGTCCTATCGAACTAAAAATTACGGGCGGGAAATTTGACTTACTGACAATCTTTCAATTTTTCTTGACATATGCATTAAAAGGTGGAAGTAAAGACGAATAATTGAGTAAGAATGTAATACGTTAAAGTTGTAAGAATTATAATTTTACTCAATTAAACGTCATTACTTACACTTACTACAGCGCTATCACTATCATTCAAATATCTATCTGCTTGACACATTATAAAGCGTTTTTATTTTTTCTTTACTTCTTCATGAGGGAGCTTATCTAAAGCACTAGATGGCAGGAGACAATTAAGCAAACACAAAGAGGTTTTAGTTTTTATAACAGTCTTCAAACCAAATTATTCAACTACGCTACATTGACAATAACAATTGTCAATTTTCTGTATTTATCAATTTATTGTCAACTGTGGTTAGTTACCTCACTCGGCTACCTTAGTTGTCATGGATTAATCGTCAGTTTTCTGTAGGCGACGCACGATGGCGATTTTAGCCCCAAAGGGAACAGTCCTGTGAACTAACAAAGTGACCTAACGGACGGGACTACGGTTTTTTTAGGTATTAGTACTAACTTATTGTTAGTAGTGAATTTGGTCTTCAAAAGTTTAATTAAGGGTTATACGTAAATCGGTTTATACAACATCAACTATCTGAATATTAGTATTATATATGGTATATACGTAGGAACTGACCTTGAAAGATCGTAAAATTGAACTAATACACGACAAAACTTTTTTATTTTGCTAAAAAACCCATTAATTTTATATACTTGCAATAAAAATGCAATTTGCCAACGCCAAAATTGGCTGAATAGGGCCACAGACTTAAGGCTGAGCTAAATTGTCAAAATGCAATGGTACCAATCTACATCTACTGATTCACATTGACGTATTGGTTATTAAATTAAATAACATTGGCCGCGTTCAGAGTACGAACATGATACATATCAGTAGCGGTTTCCGCTACCAAAATGGCGACCGCTCCATTGCATATTATTGATGTAGCGAATTGTCAACAGTTCCCAAACCGTTTGGGAACAGCTACGTAGCAGTTACGTACTCTGAACGCGGCCATTTTCTAAATATTTTTCTCAGCCAAAAAATCTAACACATATGTCGTGCGTTTATCATCTACAGCGCTCGAATCCTTCAAACTGGATTGTCGGGCTGTAAATTACCCCTACCGCAGTACCGCACTCTAATGTAAATACTTATAGCTAGGGCTAGTTGGCTATAACCAAGCTATAACCAATTCCAAATGTTTATGGCACATGGAAAGATTTTTTCGGACAGCCACTATAACAGTAATGATAACCTTAATAATTTTGATAATTTTACAAAAGATATTTCCTATCATTTGCAATGTACTTACTGCTGTAATAGGTAATTATAAGGAAGTCGATAGATATTTTACAAGCGAGTTTTTATAAATTCCTATTGCCAAAAAATTGTTATCAAAAGAGAAGTTGGTTATAAAGCATTAAAACATACCATAGGTTTACATCCTTCATTCATATTCGGACTTCGGACAAACAAACTTCTAACTTTTGTAACAACACTAACGACAATCACTTTACACAGAATATCGCACCATCTAATCATAACCTCTCATTTTTTTGACAAATGCGAAAGTTAATGCGTGTTTAAGTTTGAACTGTGACCTGCTTGATGGCTTGAAAATAATGTTTATAAGTTTTGTAGCTAGTATTTAGATAAAGAAAAATCGGTTCTTTTTAGTGGGGCACGTTTTCTGGTTTTTGAAAGTGTTTTGTTGGCGTTATCGTGATGTCTTTTAATTATGTTTTTTTTTAATATCAAACCTGCTAATCATTTCTTCTACATTGTCCTTAATTACAGTAAGTATTATCATCTATTTAATTTCTTGTTTTAACTTTGTAATTATACGTTTTTAATACTGCTTATAATTGCCCAAAGAATTTCTTTTACTGATGAAGACTATATAATTAGTCGAAACGTTAGTTAAGTAATGACACGTTAATATGTCACTACTTAACTAATTAATAAATGGACAGCCATATATCTACTAAAAAGAACCGATTTTTCTTGATGACTTGGGCAGTTTGTTTGGTTTGCTTTATACTGTTGGACCATTCAAATTTACATTGAATTGAATGTTACATTTAGATTCCGGTAATTAGTGACATCTGCATGACATTTCAGAACACGAGAAATACTTTCTTCACACGACCATACTATTATGCTAATGGCAGCCTGGTTCAGGCCTGGTTTATGTCAAAAGTAAATACTGGAAAACTATGTAAACAAAAAACTATATGTAACTTAAATAATCAATAAGAAGTGAAACGCAACTTTAAAAAACCTGTTCGTTCGATTTTTGACGAAGCAAGAGCATTAAATTAGTATAATTTTGGAAAACATTAACTTCAGTTCTTGTCAATATGACATTCATTCAAATTTAAACTGACGTTTATCTACTACTGACACTATCGCTATTGTATATTCTCTCTCTTGTTTCTTAATCGCTTTAATGTTTATTAAAACAATTTCTCGTTTACACAAAATTTTAAATATTTTGACCATTTTTCATTACTTTTACTGTAATCTTTTTCCATGTTTTCTTTGTACATTATAATCTTCTACTATCTTTTTACTACTTAATATTTATTCTCTTAATTCTCTCCTTGATTTGTTTTTGAATTTCCTCCTTCCACTTTTCCTCAATTTTTTTTGCATGCTTCCAGTATAGGTACATTGTTTAAATATTTTTCAACGTTTTTTTTCACAACTTGACCTTCCATAAATATCTTTTCCCTCAATTTCTTTTTGACCTCTTTCTTAAATTACGAAGAATACTCACGAAATACTTGATGATCATTCAGGTCTATTGATAATCACCGCTCATTACCAGAGTTCCGAAAGACTCCGCTTCAAAGTGCCTCTAGTACCTTTCTTACCAGCTTTAAGCATCCTATGCAACCTGGAATTTATAGTGCACCTGAACGTTCTCACATGGCTGCGGTTTTTCGTCTGGATGATCATAGGTTTGCTCGAAATGACTTTGTGTACCACCTCTACTCTTAAACCCACTTATACATTATAGGAATCCTTATATACTTCCTCTACGGCATACACCATAGCAAAGAAGGCGATCTAACGTCGACCTATTCGATACTAATGACATCTTCCGAAGCTGTGAAGAATAAATTCGGGTCGACGATGAAAACTAACATCCAAGGGGTTTTAACGAGACGAAAATCGTCATCGGGCGATAGGAACGCTATTTTGGAAGATGTTGATGACGACGGCGCGTAAATTACAACAATTAGACGAAACGATATTCTATAAGTGGTATATTGATATATATAATTAAAGAAGAAAGCACACAGATGGAGATTATATTATCTATAACAAAAGGAGCTTTTAAATTAAAATAAGTTTTTAATTAAATTATAATTGTATTAATCGATTTTAATTTGAAATTATCATTTATTTTTAATTTAACTGAATTGTTGTTAATGAGATAATATATCGAATGTTACATGTACAATTAATTGCATAGGATTTATCTGAATAAATGAAAGTACGTACTACAATTTTAAGTTTCATTTACCCTGAATTCAAATTGTATTAGGCAATTTCTCATACAAATAACGTTAAAGAATTTCCATATTTCCACAAATGGTGCTGTAATCGGCATTTTACTGATTTAAAACTTTTTAAGCTCAAAGAGTCAACATATTTTATTGAATACGGATACTAATAGAAATGTCTTTATAAATATAATAAAATTAATTATAGAGATTTTAGCCAAATTATAAGTATTTCAGAAGTGGGAGTGATTTAAATTGTCTGTCAAAAGGGAACATTTTAATTGGTTACGGTTATGCATACAAGAGCTAATAAAAAAGCCCTTTTTTTGAAATCACTTCTATTTCTGAGCTCAAAAACATTGACATAATAAAAAACTTCTCTAATGTTTTGTCAATAAGCATATACAATAAGTTCACTAAGCTCATCTGAAAAAATGAAGTAAAAATTCTGTCAGGCAACCTTCCATACACAACTTGAAAGAACTCCAATCTTTCCATGGATGGCGCTATTCGATTTAAAACTCTTCAGCATTTGTTCGTACAAAAAGGAACAAAAAACAGCAAGTATATTATATATCTAACTGAATTTAAAGCTACTAATAACAGGTCTTTATAAATATTGTAAAATCATCTTAATTATAGAGATTTTAGTCAAATCATAAACGTTTCAAAAAAGCATGTGATTTAAATCATTATTTTTTATTGAATTTAGAAACATTTTTTTTATAAATATTGTACAAAGGTTTTATTATAGAGATTGTAGTCAAATTACAAGTGTTTCAGAAATGGGAGTGATTTAAATTATTCCTGTAAAGAGGAAACACATTGATGGTTGTGGTTATGTAAGCGTTGAAAGTGTCCTTTTTTTTGGAAATCGCTTCTATTTCTGAGATCAAAAATATTAACATAATAATACAAAACATGTCTAAAGTTTTATTATGTGAATAAGCATTAAAATACATGTAAAATAAATTCCCTAAAATTTATCTGAATAAATGAACGTATTCCTCAAAATAAAAATTCTTTAAGGCAACCTTTCATACATAATGTGAAAGCGCTGCCATTTTTCCATAGATGGCGCTGTAATCGGTGATACTACCAATACTATTTAAAAATCTTTTATAAATATAGAGATTTTAGTCAAATTATAAGTGTTTCAGAAATGGGAATGATTTAAAGTATCCCTAAAAAACGGAGCATTTTAATTGGTCATAGTTATACAAGAGATAGGTAATGAAAAAGTTAGTTGAAAAATTGACATAATAAAACAAAACTTCTACAATGTTTTATAAAGTCAATAAGCAAAAGCCTTTTAATTGTATTTTAAACGAGAAAAGGATGAACGATTTCATACTCTATTAAATGATTTTAGTTTTAAATCATCTTTTGGCAACATAAATCAAACTTCTGGGAGGCAACCTTTCATGCAATAGGTAAAAGTGCTGCCATCTTTTCACAGATGGCGCTGTAATCAACTTTTTAACGTTTGTTCGAACAAAAAACAAAATAGTATTTTGCGCTGAATTTAAAAATACTAACCTTTATAAATATTGTAAATTGGGTGATTATAACTATCACAGAAATAAGACTAATTTAAATTATAGAAAAGAAACATTTTGATTGAATGTTGTTATGCAAAAGCCAATAAAAACGCTCTTTCTTTTGCGCGGATAATTTAAATCATCTTTCCTGTTTCTTAGATGGAATATATCGTCTGGATTAAACAAGTTTTGTTTCATTATACGAATAAGTAAGTTTTTTAATTGCTTAAATTTTAAACAAGAAAATTCTATTATGTGGTTTCCACATTGATTTTATTACTTAATTTAAATTTCAAATCGTTATTTATTTTTAATTTAAACTGAATTGTTAATGAGTAATATTACAAATACAATTAATTTTATAGGATTTACCTGAATAAATGAACCTATACATATTTATTTCACCTAATTAAGATAATTTAAGCGTTCGCGCGGTGTAAATACCGCCCACGCGAGCATCCTAAGGTTAAAGAAAACCAAAATTGCTGGAATTTAACAATGAACGGCACGATATTACCTTAACTGTGTGGTTTTCATCTCTCATTTGAGAAAATAAAGCTCAATACACATTTATTACAAACGTTTATTTCTTTTAGAAGTATATAAATTACAAAGATTTCTCTTTAAGTATAAAACGAACAACAATCTGTCAAAAATACAAACGGGCGGGAAAACTATTTCGAGAGAAACATTAAAGAAGCTTAAATTTAACAAAGATAACACGGTATCTATAAAATAAAAACTACATTTCAAACAAGAACAAATTGGTAGTCATATATATATGTACTTTCTTTCGTATTTCTGGTAACAAACTTCTCCTTTGCATATTTCCGATTGTTTTACCTTTTTTTTAATTATTAGAACCATACAAATTACAAAGATTTCTTTTTCAGTATAAAACCAATATAATATCATCAGGTCAAAAATACAAACAGATGTGGAAACTGTTGCGAGAGAAGGAGATATGATACTTAAGCATAACAATAGTAACACAAAACATATATAAAAAATATTAAGTAAAAATTATGTTTCAAACAAGAACAAATTGACAGCCATACTTTCTGGTAACAAATTTCTTCATAAACTATCTCCTTGTTACATTTCCGAATGTTTTAACATATTTTTACATTTTATTACAAAAGTTTATTTCCTCAGAAACATATAAATTACATTACTTCTTCTTCAGTATAAAATAAACATGTTATTAGCTTAAAAGCGCATTGTTACATATTATGCTTGACTACTTAATGGGATCCAATCTTACAAATGGACGATCGACGCCAATATCCATTGTCCTACGATTTTGCCCACCAAAGAACAAGCATTTTGATCCCCCAAATAAAATATCTGCTGTATCCAAAATCTGCATTTCCGTCAAAATCATGTGAACTCTGCTCAACATTAAAAATCAAACCGTGTCCTCGCTTGAATGTCTTATAAGGGAAATAGCATAGCAATATATATATTAAAAATAAAAGCTACGTTTTAAACAAGAACAAATCGGTAATAGTCATATTTTATTTTCCATTTCAAGTAACAAACTTCTATAGATTATTAATTAACACTCATTTCCAAATTTCAACATTGTTTTTTTTTTTTTTATTTATATAATCCTAAATGCGCGTGGAAAAGAGGACAAGTTAATTTTTTGTTAAGCATAAGTTTTAGTACTAATCAAACAATGATTGGTCTTCTTTATCACGCGTACCAGTGATATATTACGTATAAAAGTAAAATCTATAGGGTTTATATATGTTGCAAACTAAAAGTTAAAGAATAACATTAGTAATAAGCGATGTTTGTTTAACATTATTTGTACTGAGATTTATATAACTAAAATACTTCGACAGCTACTGGGAAGTTCACTGTTTTGATGTTTGTATATTGGTAACATCGTGAAGTGAATACATATATATTTTTTCCTTTACAAAGGCCGTTTGGCACCACCCTATCTATCTTTTAATAAATAAATAAATAGCGAGGTCTAAAACGTCCTTGAGAGATTCATTTTTCTCTAGTGTACTGCAAATAATCACAGAATCTTTATGATTACTTTAAAAAATGTTTTTTTTTATTTTTTTTTGTAATATATATTTTTTTTTAATTGTATCGCAACAAACTAAGAGAAAAAAGCAAAAGATTGTTTTAACTTCCTTTCCTTATATACAAATTTGTTTCGGACGACTTATTTACCACTGGTATTAATCACAAAATATTAAACGTTCAGATACAATACTATCGGACAATGATCAGATCCAAACACTTTGGCTCTAATGACGTTATCGCAAATGTTGTCCATGAAACGTTTCGAGACGATGAAATAATCTAAACGCCTGTAAAAATGTGATATAATGTAGAATAATGGTACCTACGTATTTATAGTACCCTCATTTGATCCTGAATGCCAAGTGATTAGTAATTTAAATGAGTGGAGGATAGCGTTTCTACAGTTAAATTTAATGCGTGAAGGACATGGGTTTGTTATCGTTTTGAAATACAGAATTTAGCAAAAAAAAAAAAATAATGACTAGTTGCTTGTCTATAATTCATTTTTTATTTTAATATACACATTCCAAATGGATTATAATTCAACGGCTCACAAACCTTTTCGCGTTGTATTCATTTTTTTTTTGTTTAGAAAAGCTTCTGCAGAAAAATTGGCAGTTTTTTTAAGTGCAGTATGAATCTGTTAATTTTGATCAATTAATACAAGCGAAACTCTGAAATCTACGAATGGTTCCTTTTTTTTCAATTGTTAAACATTGTGGTGTTTAAAGACTTAAATGACGCTTTTGATTATATAGATTATAACGTATACAGGCTGTTTTGAAACATCGTTTAAAGATTTTAAGGGCATGTAGTACGATCGAAAATAAGGTTAAAAGTCATAATAAACATATGTTCACAAATCAACCGTTTACGAGATAAACAGCGAGTGTTTCTAGTAGTACATGGATATAACATATCCCAGTAAACAGGTGTTTATCAGCTATTGTTCTATGACAGTTTAATTTGACGTTTTGTGCAATTTGTAGCAATTACAATGGTTGCTTATTCTAATGCTGAAATAAGCGATATGGTGTTCATATACGGTCGTGCTAATGGGAATTCTTTACAAGCACATCGTTTCTATGCTGAAACGTTTCCTGATCGCCAACTGCCTTCGCATGTGATGTTTCGGACGGTGTTTCAACGACTAAGAAAAACTGGTTCGTTTGAGAAGCGGTCTTCTGATACTGGACGGCAGAGAATAGCATGTACTCCAGAGATAGAAGATCGAATTTTGAATATTATTGATGAAAATCCCGAAACTAGTATTAGAAGAACTCAAGTGGGTGTAAGCAGCAATCTTGTTTGGATAACTCTTCCTATACCCCTACCAAATCCAAAGGGTACAAGCCCTTACTGCTCCGGATTATCAAGCTAAAGAGAAGGGCTTTCTGTGAGTGGTTTTTGCGAACAGCTGCTGATCGGCCAGATTTCGCTGATAACATCCTTTTCGCTGATGAAGCTGATTTTACTAAAAATGGAATATTTAATTTCCACAACAATCACGTTTGGTGTGACGAGAATCCTCATGCCACCGTTGAAGCCAGGCACCAGTAACGTTTCTCTCTAAACATCTGGTTAGGCATGATAGGGGAACGGTTGTTACGACCGATTGTTTTGCCACAACGCTTAACAAGTCCTGCATACCCTCCATACCAAAATACTTTACCTGAACTTTTGGAAGATTTACCTATAAATCTAAGACTGAACCTCTGGTTTATGCAAGATGGGAACTCCACCGCACTTTACGCGTGCTGTTAGGGAACATCTTAACAATGAATTTCCTGGGAGATGGATAGGGCGAGCAGGTCCCATTGCTTGACCTCCAAGGTCTACCGATCTAACCCGTTTGGACTTAGTATCTGGGTTATTTGAAAAATTTAGTGTACGCAACACCGGTAAACGATCTTCCAGAGTTGCGCCAACGAATAGAACACTGTTGCCAGATAATACGAGAAAAACCCTTGTTTTTTGAAAGAGTGCGCGCTTCCTTTGAAAGCAGATGGAGATCCTGTGTCGAAATGGAAGGACGTTATTTTGAACATCTTCTTTAGTTATAATCTATTTTGTGTTAAAATGCAATAACATCTTAATAAAAACCGCTAAAGCAAACTTATTCTGCAATTGCGATAAAATCTCGTAAACAGTTAATTTGTGGCTATATGTTTATTATGACGTTTAACCTTATTTTCTATCGTACTACATGCCCTTAAAATCTTTAAACGATGTTTCAAAACACCCTGTATATTACTCTTAAAACTTCATAAATATAGGATTCCTGGCACCATGTACAGTTGGATTTAGTCATACCTTGCTAATAGGCAGCAAATTGTGGAAATAAACGGTGCAGTTTCTAGTACTATCGCTAATGTGGGAGGAGTGCCACAAGGATCTATTTTAGGCCCTTTATCATTTGTTATTTTTTTTAATGATTTACTAAATGGCATGACAAATGGCGGACTGGTTACCCCTATACGGGCACTACCTGTTTTCTAGTGTCAAATCCACATAGGGATACATAGGGAAACAGTAAAATAAATGCTTCGAATTTGCTATGTATAAAATCTGAAAAATAAGTCAGATAACAAAAAAACGAAATTTCTCGGATTACATTCGGAGAATAGCCTACATTACGAATCTTATGTAACTACTCTAGAGGTCGCAATTATTTCCGGTGTGTTACGCAATATATCATCTATGAAATCGTATTAGCATAGATCTATTACCAACTTATTATTATGTTGTTTTTTAATCTAAGATGATCAATGCTATTTTATTTTGGCAAAACACTCACACATAGAAATGATGCTGGTATAAATATATGATAAATAATTCATCCTGTAGGCCGACCTTTAGGCAATTAGGAATATCTACAGATTCTAGAAGTTTCTCTTACTTCTTCGAACATCTGAACAGTAAGTATAAGGACTTTACTAATAAAGATAATATCACAGCTATATGTACTAGGAATAATGGTTGTTTATATATTCTTCTGGTTCGTGATCTTACTTATTTTGATAGGTCTGTTATACGTACTGGGTATAAAATTTTCAATAAAATTCCTGAGGAAATAACTGCTGCTGTTGTTTGAGTTGCATATCTTTGTGATCACATGGCATTCGAGAAAAATATAGGGTTCGAAGGTATAATATAAAAACTTACCATCCGACATCTTTAGCACGTGCGTTCCCCATAAAGGTCCAAAAGGTATAGGCCTTTTCTTGGTCGGGGTAGAAGCTTCTGTACGAGTCCACGTACTTCTCCCCTAAAAATTCCGTGAGTCCGTCCCGCTCTTCTTGAGTGAAGCCGGCGTTTCTTTTGTTCGTCTTGGGATTGGCCAAGTCGATCTCGTTGTGGGCAACGTTCATGTCGCCGCACACGATGACCGGCTTCTCTTCGTCCAACTTGGCAACGAAGTCTTTGAATATGGCGTTCCATTCTAGCCTTTTAGGTAGTGTAACTAACTTCCGGCCTGAAAGATTTGATATAATGATCAAAGTTAAAATTTTATGCAGGGACCATATTTTTCTTTTGCATGGGTTCGAGAAATAATATTGTTTTTTTTTTTTTTTTTGATTCGAAAGAAAAGTTTTTTTTATATTACTAGGGATTTACAGGTTGTGATAATAATAATAAGAATACCTTTATTGTCATAGATTCCACAAAATATAGACATTGTCATGCAAAAAATGGGGTATATAAAGGTAAAATAAAAATAATAAATATATAACAAAAGACTTACAAAAGACAAACAAACATTCAAGTGTATATAACGAAAAATTCGTCCATGGTGTAGAAGCACTTCTCGAGTAACAGCCTCCTAAGTTCGGATTTGCAAATGTTAACATTCCTCGAAAGTTGCAAATTCAAAGGCAGTCTATTATATGACTTGGAGCCTTAGCGCCTACTTTATACTTTACTATAGAAAGATGAAATTTGTTTCTATTTCTGGTGTTAATATTATGTATATCCGAGTTCAAAGGAATTCTCTTTTGTGTTTGTAAATATAGATGCATAATTCAAGGATATACTGTGAGATTCAAAATGATTGTCGTAATAAAAAAACTGTTTTCCGGAAAAAATTATCTATACTTTTACCATCTTAACGAGTGAAGTTAGCTACATACAAATTTCATACAATAAATCAATTTTCTTCACATTTTTTTTTTCAGGGGTGGTAATGCCTAAGCTATATTTTTTAGCTTATCAGGCCCCCGCAGAGTCAAATCTCCCTCTTAATCAACATTACGACCCCGGAAAAAACCGATTATCGTAATTAACCAGAGCGAGATTTGAACCCCGGACTCCGCACTGATAGCCAAGCGTGCAAGCCACTATTTAGTGACATTGGTGTTCGTGTTGTAATTTTCCTTCGTTTATTTATCTTATAACTTTTTTAAAACTGTTTATATTTACATTTAATATCACCAACAATAGTATAGTAACACTGACTTAGTTCAAACCTTCATTACAAACACGCGGAATATACCTACACCCTGCTACTATCTATAGGAGCGGAATTGACAATCTTATTGAATCTCACCGTATAAATAGGTAAGAGGTAAAATTTTGTTTTCTCTAAACAATAATCTGCAAGAGTGCGCATCACTAACTCCAGCCATTCTTCTAAGTATTCGTTTCTGAGAAACAAAAACCCTCCCAGCAAGTGTAGAGTTGCCCCACAAGCAAATGCCATAGCACAGATGCGACTCAACATGCGCATAGTAGACAGCAAGTAGTTGATATTTTTCTAAATTATGTCTCAAATTCATAATCAAATAAGTTACGGAGCAAAGTTTCGAGATTAAGTTTGTTACAGTGAAGTTTCCAATTTAAGTTTTTATCAAAGTGAATACCCAAAAACTTACAGTCATCATTACTATTCAGGACATCAGCGCCAACAGACAATGACATAGGCTTAACATCATTTTGCCAATTATGAAATTGCAGAATACTCGTTTTGGCAGTATTAAAAGACAAATCGTGACAACTAAACAAATTAATGGTATCAATTATTGCGTCTCTATAAACCTTCTCAGCATTATCCTACTACTATTAACTATTAATGAAAAATCATCAGCGTAAGCAATATGTTGAAAACTATTCAGACACAGATCGAAAATCACAAATTATTATAAAAAGTGCAGGGGCCAATATGGAGCACTGAGCGAAACCCCTATACGAACCTTAAAATTAATATTTACACGTCATTACAATAAAGATATGAACAATAAAACGATCTGATACAATTCAAAAAGTAAGATTGTAACCACTCCAAGCACGCAAACATCTAAGCACATAAATTGACGCAATCAGAAAGCCCTGCCTTAAGTCACAAAAACCGCAGTTAGGCAATGACCCGCCTCAATTTCCCTATTGATCGTTAAAAAAGCATGCATAGCTATGATGCCAGACCTGTTCTGACTAAAACCATGTGATTAGGATCAAACATTTTAAATATAATTGTAAAATTTAATAAACGATTCAAAAAAGCATATTAAAAAATCTTTGAAAACGAATTTGGAACAATAATGGGTCTGCAATTTTCTAATAATTTGTGTAATCGTTTTAAACATTGGGTACACCTATCTTTAATTGATCAAGGAAAATCCCTGTTGAAAATGAGAAGTTAATTAAGAAAGTTAGTGGTTTAATAATAACATGTAAGACTTTTTTGACAGGTATTTCATCTGAACCCGATAATTTTTTTTTTAATTATTCGTCAGTACGCCAAGTAACTCCTCCTTCCACAAAAGGCTGTAAATACAAAGAATGAGCGTTATAGAGCTGTTTAGAGCTGACATTACTTGATTGGAATTTGAAATTACGTTTATAGTTCGCATTAATTTTACAAAAACATTATCCTGGAAATCTGGATTTGGAGAATATTCTATAATCATGATGTCATCAATATATGGTAAATTTTGGTCTGTATCTATTTCAAATTCAGAATCTAGTCGTCTGTAAAATAGTGTTATCAAACTTAACTCAGCATTTTTATACACTATTTAATTCTTAATAGTTACACAGTATTCAATGTCACAGTTCATGTTAAATATAATATTAGTGATATATAAAACTGCTTCTTTACGTTAGCAACTACAACCTGCTTCTGCTACTTTTGGTTAACAGTTTAAAACATTTCTTTCTGTAATCACATTTTTTCGATGCGATTGTTTGTATTTATTTCCCACCGAACCAATCTGCTTAATTTTTTTCACAATTCTTAAAACAGTGGAATTATGTATATTGCTATTATACCTATTGTTAAAAATAATTGCTGTTTCGCAATAGGTGTGATAATTTTCGCCATGTATCATAAGCATATTTCTATTTTTTCTTTTAAAGGCAACTGTTCAGCATTCATCTTTTTGACAGCAAAACTAAATGTCTCAATGACAGTTATTTAATTTATTTGTTTGTAATGTACTCATTGCTACTTTGATTTTTACAATATGTAATTCCGAAGCCTAAGAAAATAATCAATATGCATGTATACGTGCACAATTTTTAATAGTTCTATAGCATATGCTACTAATAAAGAAGCATTTGGTAGTTTTTGGAAAAGAAAAGTAGTCTATGTTGTAATTATTTTGTATCATTTGAAAGCAAATCAAGGTGTGCAGCAAAAATAATAATCCCATTTTAAAGTTTTCCTTTTCAGGGCTATAAAAACTTTTAAACAAAGTAATTTGGCATAGTATGCATGATTTTTCTCACAAATTATACAGAGAATAGGATATCACTGCTATATGATCTCAATCAATTTTGTATACAGGTAATTCCGAAAAAAACGATTAAATCTCATTTTTTGCTAAAATTAAGCGAAACTTCATATTTGGATATAGAATTGAATTTGAAACTTCTAAACTCAAAAACTGAGGTACTTTACTCTTAGCGTACTTTCATATTTTTGACCTTCCCTCGTATACAATTAAATTTTTGGCATATTTGGCGAGTGTTATTTTAGTTTTAAGGTATGCAGAGGTAAACTGTAAGAAAAAAGAGTTACTAAATTTAAAGACAAAAAAAAAATTCCCATATGCTGCGTACTTTCTGCCGGTCACTGTATATACACCTAGGTATTGTATACAGTGCGCTCCACTAATTGTAAGTGTGCAAAATTTTCTTTATTAATTGTACATTGTACAATAAATACTGCTAAACTGATGGTGCATGCTTAAAATCTAGACGGGGCACACTTAGACTGTTTTGAAATTAATTAGCAGGGACAGACTAACAAGTATGGAAATCGTATATGAGTAAAGTACCCTCATTTCAAGAATACACCAAAATGTTATTAAAATTAGTTGTTTAGAATTAAAAAATGCACTCAGATATGAAGTCACGGCCTGCTACTTTAAAAAAGAAAAAAAAATCGTAAATTTTATATTAACCTTGTATAATATTTGTTCCTTTGAATATTTAACATTATTACTTATTTAAACTAACTATAAGAAGATCTTTTCTCAACAATTTCTTTCAGTTGCGTGTGAGTTCATGATTGGTCATATGGATTAATTGCAAAAGTTTTATTTACTACATGTTTCGGTCCAAAATTAGATCGTCTTCAGGTAATCTAGTAAAAACGATGCAAATTACACATTAATTATTGATTTAAAATTAATACACAACCTAGGTACTTACAAATATCGTCAAAACTACATACACACAACGAGAGAACGATTAGTTTTACCTACCAGTAGTTTTGACGATATTTGCAAGTACCTAGGTTATGAATTAATTTTAAATGAATAATTAATTGTAAACTTGTAGTAAATAAATCATACATCCATTTTAATTTGCGGTATTTTGAAACGCGAATTGCACTGCGTTTTTTTATGCGCTAACTGTTATTTTCTCTTTAATTTTTCGCCTTTCTACACGATTTTCAAGACATGTTCATAACATACCTACCCTCGCGTAACGCTGTTCTTATTTATCATACTACACTTCTATATGTAATGGGAATGAGCCTTATATTGCGCGTGGGTCGATCGAAGTAAAGGTCCAATATCCGGTGCGAAAAATATTATCTTGAATAAACTATTAAGTTATCTATGGAACTTATTTAATCGGTAGTAAGCAGCTCGTTAAAGCAGTTAATATGTGACAACGGTGTACATAATAATCGCCAGTTTTTTATCGGACAAAACAGTTGTGACACCTTTTAAGGACATAATTTGAAATTTATCAATTTTTGAAGTGATTTTACTCTCAAATATGAAAATTACATATTATACATAATAACAAAGTATATTAAGCCAATTTTAATATAATTTGTTAGGAAGGCCTGATCCTATTAAGACACTTAAAATTGTCACTTTTCCAAAAAGATTTTTTAAGCGCAAAAAATTTCAGCATACTCACCAGCATTCGGTACGTAAACGTTGACCAAATAGAATTGATCATATTCAGCGGTGATACACCGTCCTTCTTCATCGAATTCCTCATTCCCAATTCCATATTTTACCGACAGAGGATCGATCCTACTGAATAGTCCCACCCCAGCGTATCCTTCCTTCTGGCTGGAGCACCAATACGCCTTATAGCCCATCACCTTGCTCAATTCGTCGGGTAGCTTATCCTTGCTACACTTCACCTCCTGAAGACAGAATATATCCGGCTCTTCGTGTTCTAGGTAATCCAATCCTTTCTTCTTCAGCCAAGCTCTTACACCGCCCACGTTCCAGCAGGATATCTTCAGGTTCGGAAGCTGGCCCGACGCATTTCTCTTATCGCAATCGAAATTCATGGTGGAATAGTCGGTTTCGGTTTGATTCTGTGCTTCCTTCCCAGCAGTAGCTTTCTTGGTTTTTGGTTCATCGTTCGTGGTGGGGGCTTTTCTCTTAGTCGTTGCCTTGGTTTTCGTTGTAGATGCTTCGGACGTTTCCATTTTATCTGGAATTCAACAGGATGGAATGTAGATATGTAGATTTTTGTGCGACCACAGGCGTTTATTTGTTCTGCTGAATGATATCTTATATGTTGTTTTTAGATCGACAATGTAGCGACATGCAAGGGAAATAAGTGTTGCATTGAATGTGTTAAAATGAAAGTTACAAAAAGAATGCTTTTTTGATATTCTCTAAATTCAAGAAGAAAAAATTAATAATAACAAGGCAGGAATACTTAATAAGAATTTTTGTACATTTTTTGGTTTTATTGCAGAAACTGTTCGTATAATTATCAAAAAAATATTCTTTCAAAATGCGTAGCGCTAATTATCCTTATTGTTAACTATAATAAAAACTTTTTTGCTTTAGAAATATTGTTGTGATTAATTTCTATAATTTAATAAATATTATAAAATTTAAATCACAAAAAAAAACACACATGGGCTTTATATACACCCACTAATTTTTACTATAAAATATTAAAATAAACTAATTATTTACCTCGTATAAGTGAAGTATAATAAAATTTAAAAAATTTCTCCTGTTGCACAATTGTCCTTTCCAACATTAGCACATGCTTAGAAAAAATTGCGTACGATTTATTTCTAATCTGAGTTAACATCATGTACTATATATACCTGCAAACCCCATCATATATGATCAGTTTTAGAAGTAGCTGGAATAAGTCGGAGGGAATTGTAAAAATCATGTAAAAATTGAGGAAACAATAAAACGGTTTTTTTTTTAAGCACATCTACCTACAATGAGAAATTGTACAACTTTAATTTATAGTACTATATCACAAGATAATGCATTCTAATAACTAATTGTTCTCTATAATTTTTCTTATATTTATTTGCAATTACGGCACAATTAATTTTGTGAAAGTATACAAGTTACAGTAAAGCCAATTTTCCACCAAACGGTAAAAACAAAAACACGTGTCGAAAAAATAAAACCCCAACGTTTTGCAAACTTTTTCGGATCTCTAGTTTTAGGCGACAGTTGCCGTTTTGTTTTAGTGTCCTAAATGAAAACGATAACATCAAAAGGTTTCGACAAGTTTATGAACTTCATATCGGCCTAGTGGAAACAGTTGTGTTGTATTTTATAGTTTCAATCTGTTTTCGTTTTACTAGGCAACATGTAGTACTTTGTATTAAATCACTTCCTTTTCTGGATAAAAGTGATTATAATCAAATCAGTAACACTCTTGTTGTTGTTTTCAAATGATTAATATAGACATGTTTATAAACTTTATTTTATGTCTAATAAACCTAATACAAACCAATAACCCAAACAAGTAATAAATTTTCTCTAAAAAACATAACTTTGTTACTGAATAAAACAAAAACTCACCAACAATTAAATTGAGTGGCTGAAAACGAAAACAAAACTAGAACAAAATATAGTCGCTTGGTGGAAACAAAATTTTGAATTTCTTTAGAATTTGTTCTTCAAGTTCTAAAAAAAAACACAAACAAAACAGAACTAGACTAGTTTGGTGGAAAACCGGCTTTAAGTTTTATCTCAATCGCGAACTTTAAAATATTAATATCTTAAAACATATATAATATTTATATTCACCTGGTTTTGGTGGAAATTATTTTATTCAATATTAAACAAACATTAAACCTTTAATAGCGTTTATATTTGAACGTTACGCGTTTGAATACAAACACTTTTTTTTATAAACAAATTGATTTTAAAACATATTTTTATTCTTTTCTATTGAAATTGCACACATAAAATTTATCGAAATTTAAACATTTAAATTTCGCGCTAATTTTTAAATTCTCACTTATAAATAATAAAAACCGTCTCGTTTTTATTCCCTTGATTCGAAATGTTAGAAAATAAATACAGATGCAATGAACATTATAAAGTCCACTTGTTTTTTTTTTTTTTGATATCAACTACCAAATGTATGTAATTACTAGTTGGTGTAGTAAAAAAAAAAACTAACCTTAAAATATATTAACGATACGGTATACGTATTTAAAAAAAAAATAAACATATATGTAGTACCTTTTAAGTAGAAACGCAGAGTGTATTACTAGAAATTTATCCTATAATGCAAATCAACACTCTATACATCAGTTTTTGCTTCAACTTCCATAGAATTCGGCGGTATCTTACGGAATATACTTTTAATTGAAATTTTGTTCCCTAGACGCAACTACATAGCCGCGTTACTCAGTGGCGGCTCGTGTGTTTGCGCAAGGATGGAACTTGTATAACTTCTCAGTGAATAAATCATAATTTGTGGCAATATATGTTATATAGTGTTGAGAAACAAAAAATAATTTGTTATCTAGTAGAAGATGAAAGAACCATGTAGATCGAAACAACATATCTTTAAGTGAAAAAAAAAAAGAATTAATAATAAAAAAATGAAATATCTAAAATATAGATACATAAAATTTAAAAAAAATTCTCATACCATTTTATGATAAAAAAAACACAGAAAAAACAATAATTGAAGCTTGAAACAGCAATTAGCTTTTTAATTTGCCTTAATAAAAAACCAAAAGGTATTTTTCCTAGAATCTGTCTCCCTGCAAATAAAGCCTTAAATTCCACATTCTAAGGCATTCAAATAAGCCATTTCTGATTTGTGTTTACGAAAATTCTAGCATCCCAATATTTTAAGCACACTTGTAGCAGGATCAGCAATATCAGCATAGTGTAATAAACAGGAATTAGTAATTATACAAGCCTTGATGATAACTTTTTTATTTATATATATATTTTTTTTAATAAAAATTGAAATATATTATTTACTGTAAACTTGCAATTATGAAATATATACTATAATTTTCTATCAGTTTTGGTTTTAGAAAATGTATTTTTTCGCATATTTGGATTCTACATAATATCCTGAGTCAGAAAACTCGATTGTTGATTTTTTTATTATAATACCAAAATTACAATTTTTTTGATCTATTCGTCAGCATAATAGCAAAAAATTCCAAGCGTGACGCCCATTGGTTTTTTAAGTCTTTGGGACAAAATAAAGTGCAATTCGGCATTTTTTCTTTTTTTTTAAATGTCTGTCCTAATTTGAAGACGAAGTGATTCTATTGATACCAAATACATGGTTTTCCAATTAAGAATTATTTTTCTTAAAAATGCTGATATATTGAAAAAATTAAAATCATATTTGGGAGAACCCACGCAACCAAATTTAAATTTCCCACAATTATTTTTAGTAACTTCAACATGAAGGTATTAAAATACCTATTAATGTAATACATAATTGCAGGCAATTTCGTGATTCAACGTTGAAGTTACTTAAAAATAATTGTGGGAACTTTAAATTTGGTTGCCTGAGCTGCATCAATAAGTCGTTGTTACTATCAAACAATAGCTATTTGATTTTGTCAATTTTAAAGAATAAAGTACTTTTCTTTTCATTCATCATAATATTAGGCGTTTCCTCTAATATGTATTTTATAAAACGACTAACCTAACAGCAAATTTAAATTTCCCGCCACAATTTTTAATGAATTCAACGTAAAGGCTTTAAAATAACTATTAATGTAATACTAAATGGTGGAAAATTTTATGTATCAACATTGAAGTTGCTAAGAATAATTGTGGGAAATTTAAATTTGGCTATTAGAGTAGGAAAGAAGCACTTAATTTAAAAAAAATATGTTAGAAATAGGGAAGAAAGCTATAAATTAACATTGGAAAATGTGTTACGAAAAAGTTATAAATATAGAAAATGAGAAAAGTAATGTTAACTTTTAGTTTACATATTTTCATTCCTATAATTATATAAATAACCTATTGCTTATACTTACTTACACATAAATTGCAAAATTTACTTCTAAAATTATTTATTCGCAGTCAATTTTTGTTAATTAACAACTTAAATCGTTATATTTACCGGATGAAGAGTGAAATATATGCAATTTCTGACGCTTACTAAGAAAATATGTAAATATTAACTGTAAAAAAGTTACTATAGGCATTTTGTTTAATTGTAATAAAAATAACATAACATATTTTATATATGCATCGTTTTTAATCAATAAAGAAATACCTTTTAAGTCGAATACCAAGTACCAGGTATTTTTGGAATTCGAAAGATTTTTTTTTAAATTATAGTGAAGGACTCATGAGACTTCATTTAAAAAAGAAATCATATTTTATGAGAAATCTTTCAAAAGCATTTGATGCTTTCTATTAGTTAGTTGAGACGTTCGCAATTTTTTGGTGTTATGTTTGACGTTAGATTTTGATTTAAATATTATTTGATAATCAAGGAAAGAAAAATATATAAGCTGTTTTATTTGAAATTTAATCATATTTCCAACAAAAAAGCAATTATTAAAAAAAAATTGCTAACATATTTTAAATAATTGCAAATTTACACTAAATACATTTTCAATTTTATTTAAAAAAAATATCTATAAATACGTTATGGAACAGGGCCTATTAATTATTACTAAAGGTTTAACCTCTTTTGACGAGGCGTCACTGCTTACCAAGCCATTATTCCTAACTTTCATAAATCATACTTCCAACATTCATAAAATATTTCCAAAATACATACCTGCATTAACCAATACCAAGGTAAAACATCGCCTCCTACGATAAATAAACTAAATACCAAAGCGCACAAATCTCATCCTTTTCTTATCATTCTTTTGTTTGGATAAGCAAGAGTTTATAGATAAAAGATAAAAAAGGACAGATGTAATTATTAGTGTTCCAGAGAATGGAATATGTATGCTACTTTGATTGCCATTTTATGATTAGAAATTCTAATAAAACCCATAAGTATTGATTAGATTAGTGTTAGATTCCATTAGAGGAGCATCATGCAAGCTACATATCGAAGTACAAACCTTATAAACCTTTATTCCAATGCGATACACCTTTTTCTACTTCTCCATACAAAAAAAATATCCCAACCATAAAAGAAAAACAAAATAAATAAAAGAAATACAACAAACTATATATATTTCATATTAAACACATTTAAAGTAGATAGGTACAAAATAAAATCACAAACCGTTGTCCTTCTTGGCTCCTCTTGCTGCTGACGCTTTAGCAGCAGTCTTTGGTTTCGCAGCTGGAGACTTCTTGGTCGGTGTCCCCTTTTTAGCTTTCACCTCTTTCTTCTTAACGGGAGCCTTCTTAGAAGCCACCGGTTTCTTGCTTGTGGCTTCCTCCGCCGGTTTCACTGCTTTACCCTTAGTTTTCTTCTCTTTTTTCTCCTCCACCTCAGTGACTTGTTTCTCCTCGACGGCCGCAGCGGTCTTCGCACGCGTGCTCCTACTCGATTGCTTCACTTCTTCCACGATCTCGGGCTTTTCGGTTTGTTTGGCCGGCTTGCCGCGTTTCGTCTTCGGTGGATCCGCGCTTTCCGCACCGTTTTCCACCGCTTCTGCTTCTGATGCCTTGATAAACAACAATGGGAGAGGTTAAGATATTCTAATCGGACACCGCTGCGTACTTACTTTGGCGGCTGCGGCTTTTCTCTTTGGCGGCATATTCTGTACGTTAAATTATTCCTAAATTAAAATTAAACACTAAAAACGAAACTGGTCCGAACGAGTTGAACGTGTAATCACAAACGAAGCCCTGAGAAATGGTGAAAAAAACTCGGCGAGGGCTTGTGCGATGTGATGCTAACACGAGTTGCCGCTAAAAAATGCCGCCACAAAATAGGGAGGTTTTTTGTCGACGTGTTGTCGGCCGTTGGTTCGAAATTTAGCGCGAAATTTGAATCCACAAAATCTTTTTCGAAATCTCACCTTGATTATAGAGACCTGAACTAATTTAATTTCCTCGAATATAGTTTATTTGGTTGATAAATAGAACGATTCATTTCCATTTTATTTCGTTTTATAAGGGTGTTCGTAGTTTCGTTTGTGAAAATTTAGAGGCAAGTTGTATTTTTATTGTAAAACGTATTGACGTCAAATATATTGCGTCATACAACTCCCAACAGCACAGATCAAATAGAAAAATTATTCCGTTTGTTCATACGTTTTGCTGCATAACGCTGTATGTACAAAACGAACAGGCCTGCTTTTTGTAATTTTCTAATAATCTCTAAAGTCACAAAATATTATATTGTATACCACACAGTGTATATTCCTGTGTGTATTCTACCACGTACTTATCTAATTATGTTCAAATTTTCTTAAAAAAAATGTTTTGTAATAATAGTGATGGGCGCTACCAATGAAAAATAAAAACCATCGAGCGGTGACTGAATTAATTCCTTAGCGTCATGAAGTCAGATGAAGTATACATAATAATGGTTCATTCAGGTTCATTCCGGTTCATTAGTGTTGTTGAATAGAAGTCATTGAAGAATTTGATGTTGCTATTGAGATATGTTTTCATCATCAATTTATTCTATAGTGTTTACGAATAAAAACTATGGAAATATTAAAAATAGAATATTTTAAATTTGGTAACCAAAACAAATAAACTATTTTTAATATCGGGAATGAAAAATTTGAATTTCCCGCAATTATTCTTAATACTCTACAACTCTACACGAAGCAGGGATGAAATATGTTGATGTTACTCATAATTATGGAAATTTTGGATGTTCTTCATAAGATTACCGACTGTTACCCATGAATATTCAAGAAACGATCACAGACCTAAACGTATTCGGGGATAGTAATATTTCTAAGTGAAAGCATTGTTTATATATAAACAAGGGTGAAAGTAATGATGCGATAGAAGAAGATTTCATTGGAGCGCTGAAATGTTATCTTATGTCTCTCTCCGAAAGACACATAGACAAAAGAAAAATAGTTTGTACTGAAAGAAGATAAGCTCATTGTAATTTCATGGCCTCTGGTAAGTATGAAGATTTTTCTTGGCTAATCAAAATAATAGCCCACTTGGTAAAATTAAAATTTCCCACAATTATTCTTAACTTAACTTAACTTCAACATTGAAACACGAAATTACCAATGGTTTTGTATTGGATTACTAGTTATTTTGACGTCTTTCTGTTGAAGTTAGTGAAAATAATTGTGGGAAATTTAAATTTTGCCTAGTTGGAGATTCCAATCCATGCTTATTATATATTTATTATGTGAACATTCGCCCGCAATTCAATAAGTTTAGATATTTCTTTTCAAATGTAATGTTTTTTTTTTCTTATTGACTGTCTTAATTGAAGAAACAAGTGAATGAAGGTGTTACGTCACATTTTCTTAAAAACTATTATATTTTTTGGAGATGAAGATAAAAAGATGCAATCTATCACTTAGTAAAGTTAAAATATCAAAAATTTAATTATTGATTAAAGCATGTCAATAGACAAGGAGTATACAAGTAACATATTGAACTTCTTCTGTCTGGTGTGCTCGTTCTTTTTCAGTTTTCTTTCTGCTTTACATATCTGTGCGCACAATAACCAAATTTAAATTTCCCGCAATTATTTTTAGTAACTTCAACACGAAAGTATTAAAATAACTGTTAGATGTAATATCAAATATCAGGTAAATTCGTGTTTCAATGTTGAACTTATTGAAAATAATTGCGGGAAGTTTAAAATTTGAAAAAGTAAAGGATTTGTACAAAATTAGATAAAATAATAAATTCGGGAAGTAAAGCCAAATAGTTATTTTTTTCTTAAAATAACATTAAATGCAATATGTCCACATAAATATAGGAACAGTTTTTATTGTTTTTGGGATTTTCACTTCAAAAATTAATAATTGAACATTTTGTAATAGTTTTAGCTTTGAATTGTAAATAAAATGGCATTCGGACAGTTTGACAATAAGCGTGGTTGGTACTTCAGCCTAATTTTTTTTCGTAAATTATAATTGCATCAAGAAGTTTAAAGTAATTCTAAGTGGGAACTAAATCTTTAGAGAAGTACCGAGTAAACTCAAATATATTTCATTAATTGTATTTATTCAAAAAAGAAAACGGATCATTCAGATTTATTCATTCTATATTTATTTACTATATTATCAATAAAAGTACTTAAAGTATTTAATTCTAATTATATAAAATCTCTTTTGCAAAGTAAAATAAATTAGTACGAAAATTAAGCAGCAACATCGAAAAACTTATCTATCAAGGTTGCCACCTCATCTGGTTTATGTTTCACATATTTATCAAGATTTTTAGTGAAAGAAACGCCAGAATACCTGAAAATAATATAGAATATTAGTGTTAAAATACATTAAATTATTAATAATAAACTATAATAGTTACATGTTATAAAAAGCATTATATTTAGGAATGATATATTCCTTATTATCTCGCTTCAAACTTTCTCGTAATTCCACATCCGGAATTGAATAACCTCGTTGCACCTTGACAATATCATCAATCTCTTTATTAAAACCCTGAAAATATCACGAATGTTATTATTTTTTTGATTCAAGTAGATTTTAAATAAATTTACAGCAAATTTTTCTTTTATAAAAGCCCGTTCTTTATCTTTCAGCTTATCATGGTGGAAGTTTATTGGGAGTCCTCGATCGAGATGTAATTTAAAAGCTTATTCCAACTGAAATGAACCGAAAGTAATATATTAGACAATTTATTGGTTTATTCACCATAATACCTAGTTGAATAAGCATTCTTATGCTCTTGTATCGATTTATAATAATATTCCTCACAGCCAGGTTCTGCTATTAAATACAATTCCAGTAAATTGCTGCGTTGCAACGATTTCAATACGTAATTGTTGTTATTCAATCGAAATATTGCTTTTAGTGCCGGATCGCTGTATTGTTCACTTTTACTTAAGAGTGTATGGTTTAGTTGCACCAACACCTTCTCTGTAATTGAAGAGAAAATTTATTTATAACAGAATTTATGTGTATTTTAATCATATTCACTAATATAAAATCCTAATAAGGCTTTATTCTTATCGTGAGATTTTGCTTTCGTCAAATGAGTGCTATAGCTTGGATCTTGCGCTAGCACACGTCCTATTGTGTCGGTATATTCGAGTAATTGCTCGAGAAACATCAGAACGTTACTGGTTAACTCATGAACTGTCCCATCGGGTGGAAGTTGTGTCACCGAGTCAGAATGAAGGCTCTCGATAAAGTCTTCTAAAGCTTTCACTCCCTATAATTATCAAATAAATTTAATTAGTTCAACCCATTTATTAAATATTAATACGGTTGAGTGTAGTGTAGTTAATATCGATTCAAATTTAGATCGGACATAAGGATCGCATTCCTCGACCGTTCTTTCGAATTCGGGTTTTAAAGCCATCAATTGTTTCAATATGGGGAATATCACTAGAACGGAACCGAAATCATGTCTACTGATGCATCGTTTTTTGCTCTCGCTGCGATATTCTGTAAATAATGTGAGGTTTAAATATGAATAAATTAAATCGTGCTGGGTTAATACTAACTTCGCCGTCTTGAACTATCGAATCCATAGCTTCTTTGACGATTATTTCAAACACCCTAGGTTGGTGAGTCGGTTCAATGATTCCTCTCATTGTGGTGAGTTCGATTTGCATTAATTTATGCAGAGCAACAACGCACACTAGATAGTTTTCCATTTCTTGCTCGTTATCGATTTCTTCCATGTTATATGAAATATCTGAAAATAATGGACCTGTGAAACACTCTGTATATTTAGATATTTTGTGTATTTATCACTGGTAACTCCTTATAGGTATTTCCCTGCACTTAGTTGCATTATAGAAAATATTGCAAGAAGAAGAATCGAACACCAGTAAGAAGTTCCTTAATACTGTAGTAGGTGACTTGTTCATGGAATCCATTGAAAATATAGGTAGATAAATAGATATAACTTTATTTGCACAAGGAGAAAGTAAACATTTAAAAACAAAAGCAATTTTAACGTTCAAATTAAGTAACCAACAAGGCCAAAAGAGCTCTGATGGTGTGCAGAAACTTTGCAGGGAAAAATTGGGGATGCACCCCCTTTGGATGTATACAGCGATAGTGAGACTGATCATTACCTATGCATCAGTAGCATGGAGCAAAAGAAGTAATCTGACCACCGCGAGAATTAACCTTTCGAAAGTGCAAAGATTAGCATGTGTATGCATAACGGGGGCTATGAGAACCTGCCCAACAACAGCTGTTGAAGTAATATTGGATCTTGCCCCCCCCCTCCACATTGTAGTAGAAGGCGTGGCGAAAAGAACCGCACTAAGAATGGTCAAGGAAGGAATGATTAGGCATAGGCCTCAATCTCCTGACGGTGATCAAACCTGGGATATGCCCCGGGATGATATGTTAAAAAAATTTAGCTTTGTGAAGGAATTCACCATAAAGCTAAGTAACAGGAGCGAGTGGGATCATAACACCATCTTGAACTTGAATAGAAATGCCATCAAATGGTATACTGATGGCTCCAAAACGGCAGAAGGAACTGGAATAGAAATATATGGGCCTAGAACTACATATTTCGAAAGCTTGGGAAAATACCCAAGTATATTTCAGGCGGAAATACACGCTATTGGAAGATGTGTTCAGTTCAATATGGATAAGAACTATCGGAAGCAGAAGATTATCATCGTGTCTGATAGTCAAGCAGCCATCAAGGGCGCTGAACTCATATGAAATCAGCTCCAAGATGGTCTGGGAATGCCTAGGGAAACTAAATGAGCTAGGCAAAAGAAATAAAGTAACCCTCCTGTGGGTTCCGGGTCACACAGGAATGGAAGTAAACGAAATAACGGATAACTTCGCAAAAAAAGGGGCTGGAATGCCTTTTGTGGGGCCTGAACCCTTTTGCGGGTTAAGTAGCAGTACAATACTGAAGAAACTAAAAATAGAAATGGAGCAGAGAAAATCCAGTTACTGGGAAAATCTCCAGGGAATAAGGCAAAGTAAAATTCTTCTGGGAACTTATAACCAGAAGAGATTTACAGAATGCATCAACCTGAGTAAGAACAATGTTTGCATATTAACAGAAATACTTTCAGGCCATTGTAGACTGAAAGGGCACCTGAGTAAGCTTGGATTGGAAAAAGATCCTGCATGCAGATCTTTCGGGGCGCAGGATGAAACACCCATGTACAGAACTATGAAGAGATTTATTTAAAGTAGCCTGGAATAGTATGTTTTGATTATTTGTTGTTAGTAGAATATGAAAAATTGAATTTTGTAATTAAATAGATCTTTAAATTATTGTATTTAGCTGTGAAATAAAATATACTTGAAATAATTTAAATTTATAGACATACAAAAGCAGTTAATGATAAAACAGACACATTACAATACACAAATATTTCACAAAACTATATAAATTAATTTTAGAGCTAAATACAATATTTTTAAAGATCTATATAATTACAAAATTCAATTTTTCATATTCTATTAACAACAAATAATCAAAACATACTATTTTGAAACGCTGTCTTTAAATAAAACATAACGATATACTCAAAATTCATAGTAAACAATGTTTTGTTTATTAAATAAAAAAAAAATTATATTAATTTTTTATACACCATTTATAATTAAATTTTTACATGTCCTTGTTAATGTATATTTCCATATTTTTATCACCTAGAAACCAAGAAAAAGAAGAAATTAATACCCAATTCCTATTTTGTTTTGATTATTACAAACTTTTATCAAGGTTTGTACAGGCTTTCTCTAAAGTTTGGCTCAACATTGTCATTCTAACCTTGTCATATGCTTTTACAGACAAGCCTAACCTGTAACCTTGCTAGGGAAAATCCTTGTCCTGTGTCAACTAGCAAGCTTGTCATAATCTTGCAGCAAGCTTACACCCTTGCCGTGACAAGCTTGCTGACAAGCTTTTCCCTTGTCGGGACAACCTTTAAAAAGGCTTGTATAAACCTTAAATTGTTATCTAGGGTATTGTGAAGAAATGCACATCAACAGGAAGTTCTTCAATACTGTATTTGTTCATCAAGGCAATTGAAAACGAACATGGATAAATATGTATATAAATCCTATTTCAAAAAAATTAACTAAACATATTCAAAAAGAAACAGTTTTAGCACTTTAGTGTTCAAACTGTGTGAGTATTGATTTGATGGTAAAGAAACTTATTTGATTCAAAATCATATATTTCCTACCTAATTATGTACAGATAATTATTCTGTAATTCAATATTACATGATTTCTTGCTATTCGGTCATTTCATCTATATTTTCATTCGTTTGGGAATAATTATCATTTTCACTATTTATTAAAAATTACCAAAATCCAACATCTGATTCAAATGTTTTTTCTACATTTTTTCTTCTTCTATTTCTAGCACATAGGCTAAATATACGTTGGCTGTCCCAGTCTTTTTTTAACAAATACCTTTAATCCATGATGGTTTAGCATATCCATAATCTCTAACAGCAACACTCATACTATTTTCTAATAAATTATAGAATTTTGTAATTTTATTTTAATAATTACTATCCTTAAGTTACTGTTAGACATTTTGAAAGAAATTAAAAAGAAAATAAATAAATTATAGATAGGATATAAAAATATAAAGATAGTAAAAATTGCGGCCGAAAGTGCATTTGTTGACTCTATTTGGTAATGTATGCGGCGAATGAAAACGAAAACTTAAATATTAAAAAAAGGGAAATGTGAAGATTAATACGGAAAAGATTAAACCCAGATAATATGTAAGCTTACGGCAAGCTTGTCACTTGCTTAACTTTCACTTGTCCAGACAAGCTTAACAGTAAAAGGTTAATGCAACGTTGTGACAAGGTTAAGTTATGATACTAAGGAAAGATTGTAGAGAAACAAAGAATATATAGATCGGAAGGTCATTTAACAAAGTAGAAATATTCAAATATTTAGGAAAACAATAAACAAAGAGCGAAATACAAGCTTTAGAGATGAGGTATTTAAGAGCGGTTACAGCAGTCACTCGAGGAGATTGAATAAAAAAATGAGAAAATAAATGAAGAATTAGAGAAGTAGAGTAACGAGTATAAAGAGATAAAAACTGAAACGGTTTGGGCATACATACAGGTAGGTATATGTATGGAAGAAAGGCTGATAAAAAGAGTATGGCTGGCAAAATGAAGACACAAACGAAAAAGAGGGTGATTGAAAAGTAGGGGATGATATGATAAAAGAAAGTTTGGGAGAGTAACGGATATTCTGGAATGAAGAAAAAGATAATGGCAGAAAACAAAAAAGAATGGTAAGCACTTATTTACAATAAGTAGTAAGAAATAAAAGGTTAAATAAAGGCTATACTAAAGCAGTAAAAATTAATAAAAATGCCCCTGTAAAAACCTCCAAATCCTAAAAATATGGTTTGGAATATTCTCTACTCTTTTAATAGCCCTTATTAAAAAAAAATATTTAACAATAGCAACAATCAGACTAGCCAAAGAATATTATTATCTACATGAATATAAACAGAGTTAAAAAAATTATATGAGATCACAATTCACAATATGCTAAAACTAGTATATAAGCCGTGTATTATAGAATATTGTAATAAATATAAAAAATACATAAAAATGCACATGATAAAGGCAAAAATAATGTCTAGCAAAGGTGCTCAATTCCCGACGAAATTGAGTTTATTTATAAGTTATATACAAGTATAAAAAGCTGGAAGTTGCTATAATATATCTGTTTTGCTGTCACCACGTCAGTAACCTTAATAATTCTTCTTATTTGATATTTGCTAGAATTTAATCTTCTACATGTGCGGGCGATTTCTCCAAGTGAAGCCAGAATTGATGCAAATATTAATCAGTTTTACACTATGCTTTTGCTTAGATTTTACTTCAAATGTTATTCTTAAGTTTCAATTTATTAACTTGATATCAGAAACGAGCTTCTTCTAGTGCATTAATTTCCTATTCAATTAAAAGGATAATAATAAAAAGCAGATTACAAATAATATTGGTCCCAGTTTTCATCCTTGTGGTACTCCTCGAGAAACTGTGCTCATTTGATTGTGCATTATTTATGACAACAGTCTGGTTTCTATCACTTTTAAGTCACAGTCAAAAGCTTTTGACTGTTCACACCGGTTTCCTAACCTCATGAAGCATCGAAAATATTTTAATATTTGGACTGTAATTCTTGTGAGCTATATAATATGTTTATTTTCAATTTGAACAAATTAATGAATCTTAACGATTTTGTAATTTACTTTTACCGTTTAAGGTTCATTTCATTAATATATGAATATTTTTAAGTATCAAATTTTAATACGAGTTCAAACAAGATTAAATCAAAGATGTAATTAAGGAAAAAATAATAAATATATAAGTATCATAAAAATTAATAAATTAAAATCTTAATTACATTTTTAAAGCAATTATCATAGGTAGAAGGACATGAATCCTTGCCAACAAGTAAATATAATTAATAATTTGCATCATGCTAGATAATATACCACTAGCATCTATTAACTTTCGATATTGAAACAAAAAAATAATTTAATTCATCTGTTCTCCTGATTTACTAACTTTCTCGTTTCTCTTCAGATTTATTAAGTTCTGTATTAATGATTCTCGACATTGCTTTAGATTTATTGTCAGAATCTTTAATCCCAGTGAACCAAATTCAAATTTCCCGCAATTATTTTTAGTAACTTCAACATTAAAGCATGAAATTACCTACGATTTTGTATTAGATTAATAGTTATTTGAATGCCTTTAAGTTGAAGTTACTAAATATAATTGCGGGAAATTTGAATTTGGTTTACTGGGATATAATTTAATTTTCCTTGGAATTATTGGTACTAACAAAAGACACGACACCAAGGTATTATATTCTCGAAAGTGAAAGAAGAGGAAAATTTTGTTTATCTTAAGGAAGAAGACAGTATGGGCAGTAATACATTGTAGCTAACACAAAATGGAGTAACCCAGAAGAAGTTACCATCAGCAATAAATATACATCATACGATTTTACAAATAACTAATCATAAATTCAATAATACCTAAATGTGAAGCACGCCTCGTGCCTAAATTCAAACCGGTCGACTGTTCTATCGTCTGAGACGCCCTCATTAACATGCGATTAGCTTTCTTCTCGAAGAATTGCAATCGTCTAGTCGATGGTCTTCTCGTAGGTTCATGTTTGTTTTGAAATTTAGGTCTCTACATATATTATAAAGCATATGAATTTGAAATTTAATTATGAAAAATCTTAGCTTACCAACATTGGTGAGCCGCTGTACCATGAACACTACCACCGCTAACAGATCTTTGATAAGTTTTTAATGATGTTAAAGATTTAATCATTGCATTTCCACGTACTTTACCATATACCGTCAAATATTCGTCTCTTCCGTTATCATATAACCAATTTGCAATTGTTATCAATTCAGTTCGTACATTATTAGGGAAAATTGCAGGCAAAGTCGGTATATCCTCATTAGATGTGTCTACGACTAATTAAAAATCACTATTCGAAAAGACAAGAACAAATATAAGGGTACCTTCATCAGTGTTAATCAAATTTAGCAAAGTAACAGGTAAAAGTGGTCGATTGTGTTTATCTAGAATTGTCCTGAATTCTGCATTTAATTTATCACTTCCTTTAATAAATAAACTTGTCTATAAATGAAATTAATAAATTATTATTAATTAAAATTAATAAATATCTATAATTAAATTAATTACATGTAAATTCCATTTACAATTAATAAAAATAGAAATTTTACTTACAACATTCTCCAATTCTACGCTTTGAGGTATATGTTTTTCAAAATATTTCTGCGCCTTCGCTAAACGATTCAATGATTTTAAATACAACTCCAAATCAACACCTCCGTCTGAAACGACGCTGGGTCCTTTCACAATCACATCCTCAACATTTGATGAAACTTCATAATAACTTATAACGTTGTCTAATAATTGTAAGGTCTTATCGATATCTATGTTGATATTAAGTGCATATATGTGGGTTTCAGATGTGTAGAATTAATATAAACGGAAAGGATACTTTGTTTTGTCTTGTGCAGATTCTCCGTTTCGTTATATACAGGTAAAATCGTATCTTCCAAACGTGATAATCTAGTTTCGAACGTGTTGAGGATTGTGTCGATTCCATTAGTTATCTGGGAGCTTTTGCTTAGACGTTCCATTAGCGTGTTTAAATTGGTTTGCTCCTTTGTAAAGAATAATCAAAATTAAATTGAAAGAATAATTGTTAGGTTAAAAGTTAGCGGATACCTTTTCTAATTTGTTGCTTATTCCGAATTTTCTTTCCTCTAAAGTATTCATGGTGCGAAAGTTAATAAATAATTGTATCAAATTATATAAAGTTAGGTGTCTTTTAATTTATAATCATATCTTTAACTAATTTTGAAAATTTGACAGATGTATAACCTAACCTCTAATATAACAGTGTTTTTGATAGATTGCACTTTACGGGTGGAGTATATTTATCTCGTATTAAAATAAGATAGAAATACAAATGAGTGCATAAAAGTGCAGTAAGTCAAAAGCGTTATAAGAGATCCATAAAAATAATAAAATATTTGTAGAATAGATATTTTTATAGATTTCTATTGTAAGTAAACACTGGTAAAGACATATGTAAATTTAGCTCGTATTTATTAGATGTCGCTGTATTCATGTATTTTAAACGAAATAACTACACATTTCGTATTATAAACAAAATTTTATTTAACGATTATATACAAATCCTATTTACAAAGCATGTCGATCAAACATAATTTTACAAATTCAAAAAAAAATATATATCATTAAATTATTCGAATGACTTTAAAATCTCAGCTAAGGTTTTTCCTTTGGTTTCTGGTACCAGAAACCAGATAAAAACTACTCCAAGACTGTTGCAAATCGCAAACATCATGAAGGCGAACCAATTATCGACGGCAGCCTCTAATACTGGGAAGATTTTCGATGTTGCAAAAGAGAACAGGAAGCAAGTACAAACGGTCAACGAGGCCGCAACAGATTTAATGTTTGGAGGGAATATTTCGCTAAGGATTGTTTGTGGAAGGGATCCAATACCAAATCCATAGGCTATTCTGTAGAATACTAATGCCAAGATAGGTATCCAGCCTATACTAGACACGTCCCTGATAGTGAGGAGATAGAAATATATGCTGATGACTATGAGAGTTATGCTTGTGGTAATGGTGGATGTTAACAGCAAAATTCTCCTTCCGAATTTATCTACGGTGACCGTTGAAATTATGCATCCTATAAGTTGGACTACGCCAATTATAATTGTAGCTATTTCTGGTGGTAGCGGAGAACCTGCGCTTTTGAATATAAATTGTAAATAAAACGTCATAACACTCATTGCTGTTGATTGTTGAATCATCATTAGACTCATGCTCACGCAGCACGCTTTGAACAAACTTTTGCTTCTCAAAATATCTCTAATTCCACCTTTCGAGTCCATAAATTTCTTTACATTACATTCTAGTTGTGAAAACTCTTTCTCGATTGGTCCTAATCTAAATTTTTGTAAAGATCTTCTAGCTCCCTCTAAGTTATCTTTTATAATTAGATATGAAGGACTTTCTGGTATCATTAACGTGAATACTACAAAGCAAATAAGCCCAGGAATAGCGCACAATAAATTAAAAGTCATAATCGAAGCGTACGGTCCCACCGCGAAGCTGAATAAGAAACCCAAAGACACATAGAGTACCGTGAAGCATCCCAACGTTCCACGGTTATGGATTTCTGCCACTTCCCCTATGAACATCGGAACCACCGTTAGGGGCGTGCCCAAAGCTGTCAGGCCCATCACGAATCTCGCCAAATAGTATAAATAGAGGTGATTTCCAAATGCCAACAATAAGAAGCAGGCTATGGTTGGTACGATGGAGAAGATTAAGGTTCTTTTCCTGCCGATTTTATCCGCGAGGTATCCAGCCGCGTAAGGAGCTATTATGGCGCCCAGAGGTAGAAGGGAAGCTACCCATGAAGCTTCATCCTCTGTTAGTGGTCTCCCTAGCGGATTATCTGTGTTTGATTGTAGTTTTGGCAATACTGGGGAGCTCCAGGCGAACACCACGCCGCAAGTGAACGAGGTTAGGTTTACTGAAAAGAAATTGTTTTTTTTTTAATATATATAGAAATAAATGATCAAATGTTTTTAATGGTTACATAATTTTATTAATTTATTCAAATATTTCCATTTTGGAATGTATAGTTTAATGTATACCTATCATGTTAATAATTAAATGAATGGAATGTATCGTAGGTAGGCAACCAGTCTAACATTTCCTTGCCGACAAATATTTTTAAACCATATTTCGTATACGTGCGGCACTGATGTACATTTATTTTTGTTTGTAATTGAAATAAAGTTATTACCTATTATTTATTTATATTTGTAAATATTTAAAACCGTGCATCCTATTGCTGAAACTTTGTTTGAAACCGCTCCAGGACTGGTTTTAAAGATGTATTTGGAAACAGTGTTGGCAAGTTGATAATAGCCATCTAACTAACAGGAACAACTGTCAACTTGACATAGAAATGAAAGTGACATGATTACGTATGTTTTAGAAATTAACGATGTAGAAAATGCTAACAAAACATTATTTAGCTGTTTCAGAATTTATTCACCAAACAATATATTAATTTTTCTATTTCACATATACAAAGAGCACTTTATGTAACATGTAACCATTTTGCCAAAAAAAAAAAGGTTGTAATTTTTCCACTTTCGTGACACTGTCTGTGGTGACATTTTAAGTGAGGTCGGTGCAGCTCGTCGTTTGACATTTTTATGTAGACTTTTGTCATGCTTTTGCAAGGAATTGTGTCACAAACATGGAAAACGTTGGAATTCCCCCCAGTGAACCAAATTCAAATTTCCCGCAATTATTTTTAGTAACTTCAACATTGTATTAGATTAATAGTTATTTGAATACCTTTAAGTTGAAGTTACTAAAAATAATTGCGGGAAATTTGAATTTGGTTAACTGGGCTGCTTGGAAAAGAAAAATAAACGTAAATCAATGTGAAATAGGATAAATGGTGCAAAACACACGTGTTGCAATGATTGTTCTAATATTCGTACAGTGACTCGCCGCTACGTGATTCCAACTTTTGTAACGAACGTGTTTGTAAAACACTAGTATTTCAATATAGGTACCATTGTTTAATAGCATACTTTTTATTTATTGATACTGAAATTGTTGACTCATAAAAGCATTAAGGAAAACCTAGGTTTTTAGATGTGAGCTAGTGGGGGGAAAATGCATGTCAGCCCAACTGTCAGTTATAATCCAGGTTCAGTTATTTACAAACATTTACAAGTATCTTACTATTATTTCATCCACACCAAACGTAATGGTTAATAAATTTCAAATTGTTACTAATGTAACGACATGTGTTTTATTAAAGGAGTTCAATAATATTGTATTTTTGTTAATAAAGGAGTATGCTTTATCACAGTGGTTCTCAACCTTTTTTCGCCTAGCGCCCACTTACTGGATTTTGTATAGATCCCAGCGCCCACTGCAGAAAATCGCGAAGGGACACGTCATGGACAACGACTATGGATTATGGACTAGTTAACCTGGGCACAGTAATTAAAACAAGAAGTAATAAATTCTACCTCTAAATTTATTTAAAAATATTAATTAATACAAACAAAAATTATTATTGAAATATTGAATTTTATTTAACAAAATTAAATTAATAAATTTGTGAGCCCAACCCATGCAGTCTTCACTAATGCGATCCTTGAGGTTGGTGCTTGCTCACCAGCTCTTTCACGCGAGGAGTCAGCAGAGACAAATAAAGCCGCAAGTCCCCTCTGTTGACCATGTCCAGCCTTTTCCTCTTGTCTGAGTGCAGAAATGTAGCCGCACTGAATCCGGTTTCCACTAAATATGAAGTCGGAAACGTGAGAAGAAGCTTGTGAACAATTCCCCACATTGTAGGGAATAGTCCTGCCATGCTGTGGTTCTGCCAGAGTTTCTTGAAGCCTGTTTTGATTCGGACTTTGCAATCCTCGTTGTTGCGAAGTTCCACCAACTCCTCCTGCAATTTTACGTCAACGTCTTCCAGCGCGACTCCAAACGGGTCAGTGATCCAGGCAGGTACATCCAGTTCGATGAGGTCTTGGAAGCGCGATGTAAGGTCCTCTTTTAGTTGCTGAAGATGAGCCCCATATCGAAGAAGATCTTCATCTGTGGGTGTCTCTGTCATTTGATTAATTTCAGGAAATTGGTAAAGTTCTTTCCTAACGATATTACTGCGGAGAAGGACCAGCTTGTCGATAAAGGTGGTCACTGCGCTCTTGCAGTCGATGAGTGTCACCAGTTTACCTTGAATCTGGAGAGACAACTCGTTGAGTTTCCTGAAGATTGCAGCCAAGTAGAAAATGTCGAATTTGTGTTTCTTCAGCTCACCGGCCAACTTCTCATGTTTGTCTTGCAGGAAAGTGACAACTGAATCGAACATTTCACAGAATCGAGACAAGCAGTTGCCCTTAGAGAGCCATCTCACCTCGGTGTGAAGCAGCAGCCGATTGAAGATCTCGTCATTTTCCTGGCAGAGGTTGCGGAATAGTCGATCGCTTTTTGCATTTGTTTTTATTACGTTCACGGCCGTGATCACGAGATTGAGAGAGTCATGAAGGTTGGGGGTCAGCCGTTTCGCTGCAAGATGCTCTCTGTGCGCTACGCAATGTATGCAGATGATATCTGGATGCTCCTTCTTGAGAAGAGCAAGGAACCCCTTGTATCGCCCAACCATTGCTGGTGCTCCATCTGTTGCGCAAGAGTGAATGTTGATTAGCGGGATTTCCTTTTCTTCAAAGTACTTCTTGACAGCAGCAAAGATGGATGTACCAGTTGTGTCAAGGGGTAAGGACTCTGCAAACAACATGTCCTCTTTTGTTTCCCCAGTTTCGTCGAAGTACCTCACGTAAGACATGAGAAGGGCAGTGTTATCACTCAAAGTCGATTCATCAAGCTGGATGGAAAAGTTGGTCTTCTTGAGAATGTCCACCAACTGGATTTCGACATCACTTGCCATCTCATCTATTCTTCTGGAGACCGTGTCGTTGCTAAGGGGGATAGCCTTCACTATTTCTGTCGCATTCCTATGTAAGACAGTCGAAATCACCTCTTTCACGGCAGGCAGAATCAGTGTTTCCCCCACAGTGTGCGGCTTGCCAGCCTTTGCAATCATATATGCAATGTTATATGATGCCAGCAGGCCATCACGCTGAATCTCTGTCACCTTGGCAAAAAGCAGACGAAATGGACGGGGTAGTTTTCTCCCTGTCATCACGCAGTTTCTTGAAGTATTCTGCGGGCTTGTCCGTTTTGTCCGAATGCATCTTTTCTAGATGGTCACGCATACGAGAAGGTTTCATACCTTCATTTGAGAAGACATTGGAACAAATGAGGCACATCGGTCTTGTGCGATCCGCCGGGCTTGGTACGAAACCGAAGGCTATATAGTCGACCGAATACTGGCGTACCACCTTCTGCTTTTTGCCTGGAGGGGCCATTGCTGTCGTGTAAAAAAGACCGATGTTAAACAATTTTGGTTGGAGCGATATAATTAAAGTATTTTGGGAAAATATGAAGAATAGCCCGGCAGCCCCGATGATCAAAATTCTGGACTGGATGGGTGTAAAATGACTCCAGAATCACGATTGAGTGTTTACTTTTCCCCGCTGACCATGTTTTTTACTTTTTTCTCAAAAAAAGATGCGATTTTCAGGTTATGTCACCACACAAAACACGTCGAAATCTTAAAAAAAAACGCATTTATCAACCAATAGCTGTTATTACCGAGTACTAAATTGTTTAAACTACTTTATTTTCATGAAATAACACCTTTTCATGTAATATTTTTGTCCAAAAAAGAATACGTTTAAATTCGCAATAAGTGTCCTTAGACTAGGGTTTTGGATGTTGGTACGTTGGTCATCACAAAGGTGTCACAGGATCACGGTTGTTGTCTGTAACTGTGCCTTGATAACGCAAGTATTATATGCAGGTTATGGTATTAGAAGGGTATTAGTTTAAATGTAAAAATAAAAAAAGATTAACAAAAATGGCACTGCAACAACATTTATTCTCTCATCCGATCACTGAAAGTCCAACAGTATCGAGCGCAATTACCCTTAAATGAGTTCCCACTCAGAACACAGCGTGTTTTATCAAGGCATAGTTCTGACACAGTTCTGATGTGACACTTTAACCGTGGAACTGTAACACTACCGCGTCCAACGTACTCAACAACAGTAGTCAAGGGCCACTTATTGCGAATTCAAACGTATTCTTTTTTTGACAAAACTATTACATGAAAAGGTGTTATTTCAAGAAAAGACGTAGTAGACGTTATAACAGTTATTGGTTGATAAATGCGGGTTTTTTCAAGATTTCGACGTGCTTTTTGTGCTGACATAACCTGAAAATCGCATCTTTTTTTAAGAAAAAAGTGTAAAAGACATGGTCAGCGCGGAAAAGTAAACACATTTTCGTGATTCTGGAGTCATTTTACACGCATCCAGTCCAGAATTTTGATCATCGGGGCTGCCGGGCTATTCTTCATATTACCCGTATTTTGTATAAGCTAGATTTCTAAAATAATTTGTGTTATTAAAAACATTACCAACATCAATAAATGATTATTACCTGTAATAAATGGTTTTCGATTATAAAAATTGCTCTACCTAGTTTTAATTCAGCTCAAATATATATTGCTTATTTTATAACAGAACCGTGTGTGCTAAATGTACAATATTTTTGATTAACACTCTGTTAATTAATCACACAACTATCACACACTGAATATTTGTCTCTGTTCGAACGTTATCGCTGACTATCGTAAATAGAATGAATCATGCGAATAATGACTTCCCTATATATACCGCACTGCATGGAATTCTCTGGAAGTCGAACTCTCTCGACCTTCGAACATTCGAGATGCGGTCCACTATACACACGTTGACTCACAGAGTCTGCGCGTTGCGTCATACATACAATAACATAGTTAAGCACAGAAATAGAAACAGCATGTACGTAACCATAGCAACGATGGGGTTAACAATGCATAATAGGAACATTGGTGAGCGCGGATATTAACATTTTGCATTTTTGTATAATTTTACTAATTTTTTACTGTGTAGTGTAGCTTTACCTTTACACCGTACAGCGCCCACCCAAAATCCTCCAGCGCCCACTGGTGGGCGCTACCGCCCACGTTGAGAACCACTGCTTTATCATAATACCAGAAGTGTTCCGTGTAAAAATCCAACCCTATCAAAGTATGACCAACTATGACCTGGTGACAACTGTATCACAAACGAAATAATCAGTTTGTGCACGATACGTATATAGATAGAATTTGTAATATTCAGTAATTGACATCACTTGACAGATTTGACGTTTATCTTCTAACCTCCATTTAAATAATATACAAATTGTTGGGCTGTGTGGTTATATCTTCAACATAGGTGGACGTTTGCTTCTTCTATATAATTGGTGTTATTTGAATGCATCTGTTAATCTTTTTCGTGTTTACTCGTTGATATTTCCACACAATAAACTGCAAATCACCTGCAAACACATACGCATGTCACTTTCACCTTACAATATGTCAAGTTTTGACAGCTGTTACCCCCGCTATCTTCTAAGTTTGCGGTTTCAAACACGGATGAAAATTATTCGAACATTAATCCTTATAATGGCTTCATTTCGATAATAAAATGTACGGTTTCAAATTCTTACAAACATGGTTTAAGTTTAAAAAATATTAATCGACAAAAAAGCCTCAAGTGCACAAAATGAAATAAAAATTTAAGTATTAGGCCTGTTTCAGACGAGGCAGTTAGCTGATTCCACTAGTTCAACAGGTCGCTGTCTAGGAGTAGTATATTTCAACTTACAATTAGTTGATTAGGAATCAACCAAACCGTCTCGTCTAAAAGAGGCCTTACTTTCCTTTACAAGCTTTCACGCAATGTATTATACAACAGAATATAATGAAAAATATAATAATATTAAAAAATGTACTAATCGCTATTTAGGAGTGCATCCTTAGGAATAAAATTTTAAAAATATAATAAGAAAGGTTTACTAACACGCAATTAAGTTATTAAGGTATTAAAGTTAGTAAGCAAACAAGACAAAGTTAATTTGTCTTTAACAGCTGAATTAGTGAGAAATTTACAATCTGTTTGATTTTTAACATTTTAGTAGTAGGTATAACATCGTTTGTTGTGATTTGTGATTATCGGTAATGTATACTTACTGCGACTTTTTGGCAGAAAATCTGTATTTACTCAAACTTGGTCTAAACTAAAATCTGTTGTAACTTCTTTTAATTATATATACGTTTTAAAGATATAACGTATTAAGACTTTTATATCATAAATTACATTGTCTTTCAAAATATTAAAAAATGTAGAGGGTGCTCGATTAAAAAAACCATTAAAATTCTAATTATCACAAAAAAAAATACTGAATCTTTGCTAATTTAACCGAATTTGTAGCTTTAATAATAACAAAGTTAGCGTATTGTTGCTAACTTTGTTAACGAAATCCTTGAATAGGCTGTATATTGAAAATTAAAAGAAATGAGATCAATTTTTAAATTGACCTTCTTCAAGGACCTTTTCATTTTATAGGGAAAATGAAAAATAGACTTACCTATACATGCTGAAAAATATAAGAATATATTGACCTTCTTGAATTGCACCAACATCTTATGATCGTTATAACAGCTTTTTAATCACTATTATAATATTAACAGCGCATGTGATCAAACAATTTTCAACCAACTACAAATTGCTAGTACCTATACGTTTTTCGAAATTGAGAAAATCCATTAATTTTATTTTTAATTGTTTAAATACCAGATAACGACAAGGTGCAAAAAAAGTCGCAATTGTTTAGGGATATACCAATGTTTGTTTAAGTGAGATGTGATGTGTAAGACTGAATTAAGATATAAACGCGCATTTATGATTCGCGAATGTGATGGCCAATAATTGTTTTGAACTTCAATATTTGACCGGAATAATATTATGTATGGGTATGTACGAAAGTATGCCAGGAAATTAATTTTGAATTGCGAGAAACGAAAGATCAGCAGATGTAATAGGTTAAAATAGATTATTGTTCCAGTAAGAACGTAATAACAACACTGCATTGAGACCGAATAACTAACAGCTTTATATTAGTAAAAAAGAGGGATTATTTTTGGAAATGTATTGCGAAATTTTGTGCAAGCTTCATGTCTTCTTTTTGGTTGATAAGAGAGCATTAATGACGATACTGAATCAGCTAGAATTATTGTTATAAAAGCGATTAAATGCTATCTATGTTTCTACCTAAATAGGTAATATTTTCACTTCTGGCGTCTGTATTGTTGAAAAATGCTATATGTACCTAGATATACAATTGTTAAATAATTGTGGATTATGTCTCGACGCGTTATACACGTCATCAATGACTTTTAACTATATCAACGATGTTTTATTCGCAGCAATTGTAAAGATTTTTAAATGAATGGTTCTACAACTGAAATTGTATTATTAGAAAATTCAAATCATGATACTAGTTTAAGGATAGCTACATTTTACTTGCAGCTTTCCAGCACAAGTCATTTATATAAATAATTTGTTAATAATTTATAAATATAATTTGTATAAATAAGAGGAATGTTTACAAGGAGAAAAAGGCGCTGTGAACTTTTGTTAAGTATTGTTAAGAAGATGTCTTTATTTTAATTAGCACATGATGTATAACCCAGTAAACCAAATTCAAATTTCCCGCAATTATATTTAGTAACTTCAAGCTAAAGGTATTCAAATAACTATTAATTTAATACAAAAACCTAGGTAATTTCATGCTTGAGTGTTGAAGTCACCAAAAATAATTGCGGGAAATTTGAATTTGGTTTACTGGGAAATAATAAAACAGTTTATCAGTTTTTATTTATATTTTTATTGCAAACCATAAAGTAACAAAAAAAACGAAAGACGGTAAAGTATAATAGATTTATCAATTCGGATTCCTTTCTGTAGTATACGAATTCAGCAGTTTCGGTAGCATGCTTTCAAGCACGCGCGTATACAAGGGGTGGGAGAGAGTGGTAGGGGGAGTAATTACCCCTCTCCTCCACATGAGCCAGCGAAACCTACTTGTAAATCAAAATGTTTTATTTAAAGGCAAACACTCATCTTCTTTTTTCCTTTTTTTGTGTAATTACCTCTCCCATGATGACACTATTCAAATTGTATCTAAAAAGAGCAGACTTTTTTTATTTGGTTAAAATAAAAATATCATCTCCATTACCCCCTCTATAAACTCAAGTTGTGTACGCGCCTGCTTTCAAAAATAGCATTATTGGGGTTGATATTAGATCTACCCTACGTTAGAGTTGATTCTTAATTAATTCAATTCTTATACTAAGAAAATTGAAAAAAAAACTAATCTAAGAATAACAGTCAGTGAGTTAGAGTAACTACTAAAATTTGGAATCGTCGGTGTTCGGATACAATCGTTTGGGTTTGATAGCACTTCTAGCGCATGTTGGTTATGTTATACTTGTCCCTGATAGTTCGTAAGTAGGTAGTGTCTAATTATTAATTAATTTTTTTACAAAAGTAAAAAACAATGTCGTTATTACAGACAGAAATATAGCAGTTTATATAAAGTGATGTTATTTTTTTACGTAGAATTTAAAAGTGGATTAATATACAGAATGTTCAAAATTACAGAGTTAGTATGTGTTTGTCTACTTCTGGGATACTCTTTATAGTCAAAAATATTTTTAGGTTATACAGAAGTGAATACTGTAAAACTTTTGTACAAAAACAACTTTTTACTAAAATCAAAGATAGAGCTGCCCTAACAGCCAGAAATATTACATAGATATTTTTAGAAATATATTTTATAAATATTTTTCGTGAGAGGTTTTTGAATATATTTTTCATATTTTTTTCTAAATATAGATAAAATATTCAATTAAAATATTTATTCCATATTTTAAAATTAATGTAAGCGCTATATTTTTTCTAAAATATTTGTAAAATATTTATATGAAAATTGAGATTTTTTATGCAATCTATTTAATTTGTCAAAATGAACTAAAATTGTTCTTGGTTATTTAGAATGTATAACGTCGATAACGAAAAGTTGAAACATACATAGAGTTGTCTAAAAGGCAAGAACTTGTTTTTTCACACTCACCATACAAGTTAATAATCAATAATTCTGGCATCTTTTAAGGCATACTGAAGGTTTATCAAATTAATCACTATTTTTAATTGAAGTATTCTAAATAAAAAACAAACGTATTTATTATCATTTTATTTGAATAAGCCAATAAAAATGAAAAATACTCATTTTAAGTCTAGCCTTGGCTGGTGCCAGGTACAACCCTATGGCTTGTTTCATATCTTCGGTAGTGGCGCTCTCATGGCGTTTCCTTGTGGCCTCTAAAACAATGCCAATTGTATTAGATCATACCATGGATAAAACATCGTACAACATTATCAACACCTACTAATACATTTGGAGCATTTACTATAATTGGAATGGTAGCTACATTCTAATACTTACGATACTTATTTTTACTTTATTTCATAATATTTGAAAACATTCTACGTATACAAACAATAAAACAACACAACGTATTCTAACCTCTATTTGAGGTTATGACGCTTATCTACCGAGATGAATCTCTTAAGCAAATCAACTAGCAATTTATCTGGTAGATGCAGTACATATATGATGCATAAATTCCTACAATTATTATTAAACGATTTCTGTACATAGCGATATTGAGCATTCCAATTATCTTATAAATGCCATGACATGTTCAAAGTTTTGCTTACCTCGTAGTCACCACAAAAACTAAAACACACCCCGCAACAATTAATTACACAGTTAACCCTAATCTGCCCTAATCGTATACTATTATAAACTATGACAAACATGTAACGTGACGAACGAACGATGGAAACGTTGATGATACGCACGTGCGCGTATGCGTTCTATGTACCTAATCCATAGACGCATAAACAATACTAAATCATATAACACCGGCACCGTAATGAATAGAGGTGTTGTGTTGACGTTCGCAACTTACAAATATTACAAATAATATAATACAAAACGCAGATATGTTAATAGAAAAGTTACAGAGCTCAACTTAGATACTAATTAAATCATATTAGATATATCTAATTTAATCTTTAAACTATCATTTTAAATAGGTACATGCCTACTTAATATGTATGCATATTTTACCCATTTTATATTATTCGTCCTACGCACCAAATGTACAAAAGCAAAAATTCAATCTTTTTTTTATATGAAATAAATATTTACAGAAATACAAAGCAAAATATTCTTGCAGAGTTATGAAAAATATATTGAGAAAACATTTGCAATAAATATTATTAATGCTACATAACATATATATTTTTTAAATGTTTTCCTAATATATTTTCTATAATATATTTTATGCATATTATATTAATATAACTAATAACCAAGAAAGATTTAATATGTTTTAAATATTTATAAAATATGAAATAAATATAGTTGGTCACTGGGGTCTAATCAAAGATTCAGTCTGTGATGGGATACCTGTGCACTATGACGGATATCATAAATGTAAATTTATACAGATCCTAACTACACAATGAGTGCACGTTATTATTAAAATAAAACTACTCAAATAAAAAAGGAATGTATTTATTTTGTGAAATTATCACAGATCTTCACTGATAAATATATTACACAGAATAAATTAGATATTATTTAAACTTTTCTATGATCTCCAGCAATGTCCGTCCTTTCGTCTCGGGCATAAAAAACCATATGAATACAACACCGAATCCATTCACAGTAGTGAAGACGAGGAATGCGAACCAGTTCCCCACCAAGTCAATAAGGACTGGAAATAACTTCGCCGCTGTAACGAACACAGATAGCATATGGATACCGATATAGAAGAAGCAGCAGATTTCACGTGCGGCGGGTAAATTTCCCCCATTACGGCGAAAGCTAAAGGGCCTATGCCCAAATTGTAAAAAATCATGTAGATTATCAACGTAGTAATCGGCAACCAGCCGATAGAAGATGCGTCATCCATTTTGTTGAGTAAATAAAAGTATATGGATAAAGTCAAAAGAGATATGGTGGTTAAAACAGTTGAGACCAGCAGTAGAGGTCTTCTACCTAAGCTATCCACCACTAAGGTGGAGAGAAATGCTCCGAAAACCTGCACGGCACCTATGATCATAGCAGACACCTCCGAGGGGATATTAGAACCGGCCGCTTCGAATATTGGTTGCATGTAGAAGTTGATGACACTAATCGCCGTTGCTTGCTGGATCACCATGAGACCCGCACCAAGGCACAAGCTTTTCCGTAGATGGTTTACCCTCAATACTTGCGTCATTCCTTCTTTAGCGACCATGGATTCTTTTACGTCTTCATTATTTGTGCTATCTCTTCTTCTATGTCGTTAACTCTTAATTTTCGCAAGGATCTCCTGGCTTCTTCAAATCTCCCTTTGATGATCAAGTAACACGGAGATTCCGGTATAAGAATTCCGAATATCAGCATGAATATCATCATGGGAACGGCACAAGACAAGCTAAACCACTTCATCGATACGTAAGGGCCGATACAAAACGAAAATTGGGATCCCATCGATACGAAAAAGACGGTAAAACATCCCAATATACCTCGGTTATGGATCTCAGCAATTTCGCCGACATACATTGGGACTAAAGTCAAGAATAATCCGACACATATTCCCTTGACTAATCTACACATGTAATAAAGGTACAAATTCCTACCAAAAGCCAGGAGGATATAAGCTGCTTATAAAAGGAATTGCCGAAACTATGAAGGTGGGTTTTCTGCCGATTCTGTCAGCCAAGAAGCCCACTACGAACGGCCCAATAGCAGCTCCTAAGGCCATTAGTGAAACTAACCAAGAGATTTCGTGCCCAGAGAGGATAGTGCCCAAAGGATTATCGGTGGATTTGGAAAATTGTGGCGCGACTGGGGAGCTCCATGAGAAGGCTGTCCCGGCAGTGAAGCAAGTGAGATTTGCTGCAACAAACAAGGTGACTATTAGAAAAGGGATTGTTGTCATATAGTTTGAAATGGCGAAAATGTAGTTGAATATTGAAATAATGATACAGTGAGTCGTTAAAACCCCCCGCCTCCCCCCCCCCCCCCCCCCCCCCTTCGCTTGTTAGGGTACAGAAACCTATAATTACAGTAATCTGTAACATAGGCACCCGCACACATGACACATACACTGACAGATAAGACACTTTTGCTAAATTTTTGCAAAAACGTCATATTGTAAAATATGTCATATTTTACAGCAATCGCTTCCTAAGTCACATAAAACCACAATATTTATACGAGGGCTATAGAAAAAGTAACGTAAATACTCCAATTATTAATCTTGGATAAGTTGCTAAAAATTTCGAAAATCGTGAAACTGTTTGCATTGCCATAAAAGTAATAGAAATATCTTCCAAATGAGCTTCTAAATGAAATTACTTCCTATTTAAAATTTTAAAGATAGCTACGCCCTCTATTTTACATCAGAAGCCATGTGCGTATCTCTATAGGCAAAAAATCACAGATTATCTCTAATTTCACTTGGTTTTTGTTTTATTGCTCTATCTCATACCATTCAAAGGTTATCAGCTGGGAGGGGGGGGGAGGACCATTTACGACCTCACTGTATAATAAATCAATTCATTTAAAAACTATAACCGCATTTTAGTGTATTTCTTCTGATTTTCCTCTTTTGTCAAATGTGTTTTCATACAAAGCTCTCACTTTTATGGCAAATGATTTTCTTCTTTTTTATGTTATAAATTATTTTTTTGCTTTTAGGTCACAACATTCATTTCATCTTGTACAAGTGTCCCATCCAAGACTAGATCTTTGACTCTACACTTCTATTTTTGATTTTAGGAAAAAGTATTTTATACAAAAATTTTATAGAATTCAATACTGCATAACTTAAAATTATTTCAAGCACAAAGTATTGCCTACAATTCTTTTTGTTGACAGATTTGACGTTTAAAACTATTATGCTGGTGAAATAATTGTCATGGCCCCAGTGTTGCCAACGGCCGGGAAGTATTTCCCCCTAGATGGTGTGCCAAATTGTTTACAAAAGCGTAAATAAAAATGTTGTTATTTACGCTTATAGATGGACTATATAGCAGCTTGTATAAAGTGATGTTGTTTTTCTAATAATAATTTATAGGGCATTCCATTTAAAAGTAACTTCGAGTAAGTATGAGTTCTCTTACTTTTGGAACACCCTGTATAGCCAAAAATATTTTTAGATTAGGCAGCTATCACCTTTGTAAAACTTTCCTATAAAAGATTTCTTTCTAAAATCAAAAATAAAGTTGTAATTAAAGATCCAGTCTGCGGTGACACACCTGTGGATTATCTTCGGGTAAGTGGTTAATCAAGATGCCAAAAATTCTCCAAAGTTGTAAGGCCTGTCTTGAATGGCGAATAAATATAATGAATTAATACCCATTGCAACAGCAATCGAATAATTACGGCCTCTCAATTGTGCCTTAACTTTGTTTTCCATAAGATCTTCTAGAATTCGTTTGAATCCCAAATTCGTCAATAAAATATTTTTGCTCTGTGGACCATTATTTTGTGGTACAGAGCAGCATAATCAAACCTACTTTGAATAATATCTGGTGTGTTACGCCTTTCTAATGCAAAAGGAATGCGTTTTACAGAATGGTAAAATGTCTTTGTTGCTCAGTTAATGGTCTTTAAGCTCACCTCTAGTTGTGGATTTTGCTCTAACAAACTGGTTTTTATTTAAGTGTTAAAGTGAATTAAAATGAAGTAAATTGTAGATTCTTTCTTGCTTCTCTTGAATAATTTTTTGGGACGTTGTTGCTCAATGCTTCCTATTTTGTAAGTTTTTTGAATTTTTCTTATAACCTTCGGGAAAATATTAAATATCTGGAGTGGCCAACTACCATCGTTCATTCCTTTGATTATTGAAGCACGTTAGAGATTTTATTGTTTTGTCCTCTTTGAGCAATCAATCTTATATACCTATCATAATAACGGCATATAGTTTTGACAATTTAGGAAATAGTTTTGGCAAAAGGAGAAATAATTTGACATACACACTGTAGTCTTCAATTAAGATGTTAGCTAGTTTCCAGAAATAGTGAAATACATTGGACAAAAGAGGAACACCAAAATAAAATTACAAAAAACGATGCAGAATCATTTGAATTTTTCCACTATCTCAAGCAATGTCTTTCCTTTCGTCTCTGGCATGCAGAACCATATGAAGACAACGCCTAATCCATTACCGATGGCAAACACCAAATATGCGAACCAATTCGCTACCAATTCACTCAAGAATGGAAACAACAAGGCGGCTATGAAAGAGCACAAGTAACAACTAGAAACCGATATGGAACAAGCGGTAGATTTTATGTGAGGAGGATAAATTTCTCCCATCACAGCAAAAGCTAAAGGGCCGATACCCAAATTGTAGAAAATCATATAGATCACCATCGTAGTGATCGGCAACCAATTGATGCTGGAGACGTCCACTTGGACGAGTAAATAGAAATATATTGACAGGATCAAAAGGCAAATGGTGGTTAACGAAGTTGAAACCAACAGTAAAGGTCTTCTGCCTAATCTATCCACAACTAAAGTCGATAGAAATGCGCCGAAGATCTGCACCGCACCAATGATCATAGCAGACACTTCCGAAGGGATATGGTGCCAGTAGTTTCGAAAATCAATTGCATGTAGAAATTGATGACACTAATTGCAGTTGACTGCTGGATCATCATGAGACCTACACCCAAAAATAGGCTTTTTCGCAGATGTTTGGTCTTTAAAATTTCTGACAATTCCTCCCTTGGCTTTCGAAGATTTCCACCTGTTTCCAGTAGCTGTTTTAGCTCATCTTCCACATCAGTGCATCTTAATTTTTGCAACGATCTTCTAGCTTCTTCTTGTTTTCCTTTGACGATTAAGTAACATGGGGATTCTGGTATTAAAAGCGTAAATAGCACCAAAAATATAAGCGTGCCTCCCGTGCAAGATAGACTAAACCACTTTATCGAGATGTACGGACCAACACTAAAAGAATATTCCATCCCCAGAGTTATGAAGAGTACCGTGAAGCATCCCAATATCCCTCTGTTGTGTACCTCAGCAATTTCGCCGACATACATTGGGACTAAGGTCAAGAATAATCCGACGCACATGCCCTTGACGAATCTACAAGCGCCAAATAAGTAGAAATCACTCCCAAAGGCTATCAGAACGAAGACCAGGACAAAAGGAATCGCCGAGACGATGAAGGTTGCTTCCTGCCCAATTTATCCGCCAAAAAGCCGCCTAGGAATGGGCCGACGGCTGCTCCAAGAGCTAGGAAGGCTACCAACCAGGAGATTTCGTTTGGAGACAAGAGGATGCCCGAAGAGTTATCTTGGACGTTGGATAGTTTTGGTACCACTGGAGAGCTCCATGAGAACGCAATACCGCATGTGAAGCATGTGAGATTAACTAGAAAGAGATAGAAAAAGAGGAAATAGATAAAGTGTGGTTATCTGGAGAAAATGGCATCGATTTTCAAAATGGTAGGAAACGTTTTGGATTCTAGTAATAAATTAATTATTATTCTGGTGGTATACTTATAGTCTCAGAGTACGATGGAGTGATTTTATTACAACTTTTTATCTCTATTAGTTTCCGAATAAATACGAAAAAAGCACTGAGGTAATCTGTATACAAAAAATAATTAATATAACTCACCAATTATAACAGCAAAATATAAGAAATAGTTAGTTCTTTTCTTTGTAGGTTCACCTTCTTCTAAATATGTCATTGTGGATCTTTGGAGAACTGCCAATCTTGCTTAGGTGGGCTATGATGTCAAAAATTTGTCATCCACTCCAATTTTATACGCTCATATTATGCGAAAAAAACTTGCAATGCAAATAATAATGTATTTTATAAAGGTTCATATCGACCTACAGTTGTAAATGCACTAGGTATGTACGTTAATGTAAATATTACTTACTTGGCATTTCTCCATTGTGTTTTTTTTTTTGTAGCAGTTCGTTTTTGGCAAACATTATAAAGTATTATTTATATAGCGCCTTCATTCTATGCCGAAAATCAGATGAACACATAGATAGGCAACTCAAATAATGTCAGTTCTGCTGTTTTGGGCTATTAATATTACTAATTTATTATTGCTATACGATCATCAACAATGTCAAATAAATTTGGTAACGTCTTAAATGCATATTTGTTCTATTTATGATTTTATACTCTGACGTTAACATCAAAATGTTTTTTTTTTTGATTTATTGACCACGTGGATGGTGTCAAACTGCTGTTGTGTCATTAAGATCTATTTCCTGTACGAATTTTGGGGCAATTTTATGTGCGGTATTGCGTTCTCTTACTCCAGAAAGGGGTAGAGGTACTGACGTCACATCTCGTTAAAATCTTCAGAGCATGTATAGCCTGGGGATATGTTCCAACTGAATGGCAAAAGGTGAGGGTAGTATACCTCCTAGATTACCTTTACCTAGATAGGTAAAGTATCCGATCAAACGCCGAAGTCATACAGACCAATAAGCCTAGCCTCCTTTCTATTCAAAGGCTCTTGATAAGTTGGTTGATAGGACTATAAGATATTACGCGCGAGAGAACAGCCATCTCAGTTGTAAGACAATATGCATATCAACCGAGGAAGTCTACAGACATCGCATTAGATGACCTCAACAGGTTAATTACAAAGTCAATAGAAGACAAAGAGATAGCCATGACGACTTTTCTACCATCGAAACGGAGGTGGGAGGGGAGGGGGCCTTCCCATAGGGTGGAGCTTTATCTCCCTTGCGGTGGACTACTCTAGTGAACGACCTAATCCGGAAGTAGACCGGAAAGGGATTTCATTGCTTGGGGTATGCTGGCGACCTTACAATAGTCGTCAGAGAGGCGGTTTTCAAAGGTTCTGGTGGAGCGCATGCAAATAACCGCTTTTAAATACGATTGCACAAATGGTTTAAACAAGAGCGAGTATCAGTCAATGCTCAAAAAACATAAGTTGTACCGTTCACAAGAAAAAGAACGCCAGAAGGCCTACAGCCACTAGTGATAGGAAGCGAAAGGATATGTCAAAGACATACATGGAACCCACATATCCAGAAAACAACCAGCAAAGCCATTGTCGCTCTAGGTAGCTGCAGGAGATTGTGTGGAAGGAATTGGGAACCCCAAGATGACTCCCTGGTTATACACAAGGATAATTAGAGCCATAGTAAACTGTTGCTGTTTTATTAATGAAGTAATAAGATATTAAGAGTGTTTTATAAAAATGAAATAGACAGATATTAGCTAATCGTGAAAGATTTTTAATAGACAAAAAGAAACTATTAAGGTCGCTGTCAGAGACAGGCGTTGCTGGTATCACTGGTGCAACTAACAGTACAGGACCGCCTCTTTGGAGATCATTGTGTGCGATCCCCGCTGGAACTCTATGTGAGAGCGGAGGCAATGAATGCGATCCTTAGACTGAAAGCAACAACCTTTGGCATCCCAACTTCAGGGTGGGAGGACACACTTATATTACGGCACGTTGCTGGACGGGCCATTGCTACAAATGCCCACGGACAGCATGGCACCCGAAATTATCTTCACTGAAAGGTGAAAATCTCCATACGAACAGAGACCAGGCGCGTAGTGAGATCACTGCTAACGAAAACTGGTACACGGATGGATCCAAATCCAGCCAGGGGACGGACAGGAGCCGGTATTTGCGGGCCCAGTCGTAATTCAAAGGATATTCATAAGCCTGGGGAAACATACAACGGTCTTCCAGGCAGAGTTATTTCGCCCTTGCAGCCTGTGCAGAAATGATTGCCAAGGAGGGTGCTGCATGACGAGGGAAAGCTTAACATAATGACTGACAGCAGGCTTCTATTAAGCAGTCTCAAACCCTGTAACTAGGTCAAAACTAGTTAGGGACTGCAAACCAATCCTGAATGCACTGGCACGAGACAACAGGGTGTCTCTAATCTGGGTGCCGAGACATTGATATAAAGGCAACGTAATCGCTGATGAACTAGCCAAGGAGGGCTCTAAGACACTTTCATGGGTCCACAGCCCGTATGTGGGATTACTAAGGTTCCGCAAGAAGGGAGATCTGGACGTGGTTAGATAAAGAAAGTAAAAGAAATGGGAGGTCGACTGAAGGTCAACTCCATACCAAAACGCTGATAGGGGATAGGTGATGTAGTTTCTTCTGATAACCTACTCTAGCGCAGTAAGAAAGAAGTTAAAACCATTACTGGGGTTGGTAACTGGACACTGCCCTCTGAAAAAGCATCTATACAACACAGGCCGTGTAAGCGAACCGTGGTTGTAGAAGATGCGAGCTACAGGAGGAAACGAGTTTCACATGTAATAATTCCTGCACATGTGAGGAACTCTGAAGGTACTCAGGCAGAAATATTTTGGGAGAGAATCTATTGGAGCCCTCGAAAGTCCTCACGTTTCCACTGGGCAAGATACTGGGCTTTATAGAGAACACCAAGCTGCTCGATGGAAATAGAGAATCAATAGGGATGGTACAATGAGCACCAAGCTCCAAGTGCCGGACATCAAGTGCCACCAACTGAATGAATGAATAATGACTGACCTATTAATATCAGAGTTACCCTCGGAATTCATACTTTAAACTAACCCCCGAAAAGTAAATGTGAAGTAAATGAAATCAGACTTTCTTAATAGCACGAAAAACTGTAAAGTTTAATATAAAATAAAAGACAGAATTTTAACCCGTGACGCTCAAGCAAAATTATTTTACCAACGGATTTAATTTACAATCGTGCAGGAAAAAAAAACCCTGAACTGAAGGTTCTGGCTAAAATAAAAACTCACTTTACTCTAATTAAAATAGGACAATGCTATTCCTATGCAAAGCAAAAAAAGAAAGTTTTATTTGTTGGAAGTTATTCTTATATAGAACTTGAATTTGTATCCACGTGGTTTCACCACTAAAATAAGTATAGTAAGATTACTTCTGATTCAGCAAAATTGAAATAGAAAAAATTAACTCTAAACATATAATGAGAAGAAACTAAAATTAATCCCTAAACAAAAAAATATAATTGATCCTATATCTACTAAGCGCACACTTAATCCTTAACAATTATTACAACAAAATCCTGGTTGACTAAATTAAAAGAGAAACGTTAATTTTACAATATCAAATTGATTACAAAATGGCAACAACGATTTAAAAATACGTCTACTCACGTCAATATTCGAACAAGAATTCCTTACCAAAATCCTTCAATTGTTTTTTTTACAAAAATCCCTTTTCAAAACGTACACGAGCGTAGACATGTTACAACGACAATATTAAATAGATACGCATTAAATCAGCACAGCGAACAATACGACATTTGAATTGACTGGAATAATTAAAAAAAATCTTACACTACTAATTAAATTATCAATAAACTCTTAAACTAAACTTATTTACAAACAAACCAAAAATTGGAAAATTCTCCGTAAATTGAAAATCATCTGATCAAACAAAAATCACAGAACCGTATATGCAACTAAAATACACCTCAGTTGATAAAAGGGTTGTAAACCACAGCTGTACGGAGTTATAGTATTGTGGCCAAAGTGCGGCAGGTGGGGTCGGTCAAGACATGGGTGGTTGCAGAGGCTGGCGTGTCTTGCGCCACGAGGGCGATGATTCGCCCTTACCACCACAATGAAGTGTTCTAACCTGTCACCAAACATTTTAATACAAGGAGCTTCAAGGTACTTACCAGACTTTTGCATAGTCTGTACCGATAGTAAATCGCACGCACTGACTATAAAAAATTTTAGATGAATTCAAAGAGGACTCGTTTTAGGGAATGCATGTGCTGCCATGGTTCAAATTAACTAATAGAATATCAGGTACAATATCAGATAGAAAACTGGGAGACAGGTACTGCAGTAAGAGCGGGCTCAAACCGGTATACAGACGGCTCTAAAACGGACTGCGGCCTTGGAGCTGGAATATACGCTGAGTATCCTAAAAAGTCTCTTTCGGTAAGCTCAGCAAAGGCACGACCGTGTTCCAAGCTGAGGTTGCTGCAATACGTCCTGTTTTCGAGAACTGAAAGATGATCGAGCTGGGTGAAGCGTCGCTATTTTCTCTGACCGTCAGTCCACACTTAAGCGATTAGTTCCTAAGCGTGTCTAAGCTGATTTGGGATTGTGTCGCCCTAAATGAGGTGGGGCACCCAAAGGAAATTAACTTTGCGTCGGGGTCCCTAGCCACTTGGGAATGAGGCGGCGGACGAGCTGGCCAGGCGAGGTGCCAAGGTCATTCGTTGTGTGGTCCTCTTTCGGCACTACCAAATCGCAAATTAAAAAATCCATCATGATGATATATAATCAGTCAGAGATGTTGGCAAAATATGAGACAAGATAGGCAAAAGAATTCCTAAAGGAACAGAGGCCTGAATTTACTAGAGATCTACTGAGTAAAAACAGGAAGACTGTCAAAGTGATAGCAGGTCTGCTGACTGGTCACTGTAGATTAAATAGGCATATGTACAAGATAGCCTGGCAGATGACGCAACCTGCAGATTCTGCCAAGAGGATCTTGTATTAAAAAAAAGAAAGTTGAAGGCTTTATCGAGGTTACAAACCACTCTGTAAAGATTGCGATAAATTTGCGTTATAGAAAAATTATAATTCTGCCACAATTTATAAAAACTGGTTTTTCCTATCTGTCACTATTTACGAGTTATAGAATAATTCCCCGCTGATGAAACACCCTGTATAATACTAATAATTTTCGGATGTGCTCCTTAATATCTAACTTCACTATGTGTTTAAATAAAACATCTCACTTCAATAGCAAATGAGCTAGCTCGAACTTGGGAGTTGTTGGCCTGCAGAACCTGTATAAATAGAAATGAACAAAAAAAAAATGCCACGCGGCGTTTTGAACGTCACTTCTCATATTAAACCATATGTATATATCATTTTAACACTATGATCCTGACTATTATTTATGGCCCCTTTGTTGGATATTGGTGTACGCACATTTATTGCTCAAGGATCATCTAAAAATATTTCCATTATGCATTAAACAATTCACCTTGCCACACAATACCTTTATATGAAAAAATACAATCTCACGACTTGATATAAGACAACAGAGCTGCCAACACAATGTTGGCAGCCACCGGTACATTGGTTGTAGTTTCGTCTACTAGATGCAGCAACGAATATGGGTTACACCCCTCTTAAAGAGACCTGTAATAAGTTCCTATATTTCTCAGCGTTTGCAAGTGAGTCTTTTGGCAATTCTCCTTTGAACAAACATATTTCAAAATTCCTTTATTATATTTTAGTCAACTCTGGCTTCCATCAGTTTGGGCACGACTTACGCATGGTCATCACCTGGTATACCAAGATTAAACGGATTGATTGACCCGGAAGATAATCCATTGAGGAGGAAAATCACATTGAATGAGGAAGCATGGATTGCCTCGTTAATACCACTGAGTGCTGCTATCAGCGCTCCAATTTCAGGATATTTATCCGATAGGATTGGCAGAAAGCGGACTTTATTGGCGTCTAGCATACCTACGTTTTGGGATATGTTTGTTTGACGTTCGGAAAGGATATAGCTTATTTTTACATTGGAAGATTCCTCAGCGGTTTCGGTACTGGGGTGGTTTATATAATAACTCCGATTTACGTTGGGGAGATATCAGAAAGTACAAACAGGGGGATCTTAGGATGTTTCTTCATGTTCGCCATCACAGCAGGATCGCTGTGCACTTATTTCTTAGCCTTAGGCGCTACCTTGACCATAATATCGGCCACCAATTTAATAATACCATTCGTATCTTTAATTTTATTTGGGTTATTCGTTCCGGAGAGCCCTTACTATTACATAGCTAAAAATAGGATCGATCTAGCTGAGAGATCCTTGCTAAAATTCAGATCTAACAACATGGAAACAGTACGAGAGGAATTACCTCTTATGGTCAAAGATGTTAGGGAATCTTTCCAGAAGAAACTAGGCATAAAAGATGTCCTCCAAGATAGAGATATCTTAAGAGGATTCTGCGTATCTTTAGGTTTACTATTCTTCCAACAATGGACTGGAATCAACGCGATCTGCTTTTACCTACAATCAATTTTCGAAGAGACGAAAAGCGTAATACCGTCAGATTATTGCGCCATCATAGCTGGATTCGTGCAAGTCATAGGAAGCACGCTAGCTATACGTACAGTGGATAAGTTTGGTCGAAGAATCTTGCTGTTGATTTCAGGCCTGGGTAATGCTCTCAGCTTATGCGTGACTGGAATTTATTTTATTCTGAAGCAATACACTCGTGTTCCGCTCGATAATATCGATTGGTTGCCTGTTGTTGCACTTAATCTGTTCATTTTCAGTTATACAGCTGGTTTTGGACCGGTTGCTTATACTATGATCGGTGAGTTATTCTCACCACACGTGAAAACGGTTGCTGCGATTGTCAACATAGAAATTTGGTTGGTTTGTTGCTTCTTCGCGTCCAATGTGTTCACCTACCTGAAGGACTCTGTAGGTATGGGAGTGCCGTTCTGTTTGTTCGGGCTAATCTGTTGTATCGGAGTGGTTTTTATATATTTTAAAGTACCCGAGACGAAAGGGAAAAGATTGGAAGAGATACAAAAGATTCTGTAACAATAAAGGCTAATAAAAAGTATTTATTAATTTAAAATTGGGTTTTTTAGCGCTTTCTTTTACACTTTAGCACGTAAATAAAAGCGTTAGTAGAGTAGTAAACTATAAAGGTACCTAGTCAAAATCCTATAAGAAATAACTAACATAGAAGCCTCGATTCATGTTTTATCACTTCTACTTTTAGAATAGCAGGCTACCCGCCATTAAGGTACCTCACATCGAGACCCAGAACGGCAATTCGTTGAAAATCAACGGGTATCAGTTGTACTCAAGGCGTACTCATCTATTTCGGCCGATGCGGCGTGCGTCATTTAGGTTATATTAACAGAAAAGTGTCAACGATGATAATGTTGCTACACCTTCTCGACATATTAAGCTGTTGTTGTATCCTTAGTGTAAGAATTATGGAGAGGATTTGTGAAAAACACTGTAAAGCTTCAACTATCGGTTATCCATCAAAGATTGTCATACTTAAATTAGGAATATCCTTTTAAAAGCGAAGATAAGACCTGATTTAAAAAATTAAAATTAATTTCGACACTTTGCACCAAAACACCGTAAACTTCGTCGGTTAATAAATCTGTAAGGCCTAATAGATATAAAAACTTGTTAAAAATATGTCATTAGGAAGCAAGTTATATAATTTTATTCCTACGGATATAGGGTTTCTTTTTGTAATATTTAATTTATTCAGAGGTACACTAAATTTGTTTTTGTTTCTTGTATTATGTGAATGCCCATCGTCATTCTTTGCGAGATCAGCCTTATTCCGAAAGACGTCCAACAAGACCTCCAAAATATAAACGCTAGGCAAGGGTAAGATATTTAATTCTTTAAAATGCGGTCGACATGAATCGGTGGATTTAATATTTACTATACATCGAATAATCCTTTTCCGTGCCAAAAATACCCCATTCGCAGCGGCCAACGAACCCCAGAAGATCACCCCATAGCAAAGTCTACTGTGAACTTGGCCATAATAAAAGTTAAGTAAATGTTTTTGATCTATCATGTTTTTTAAATATCTTATTTGGTAGCATGTGGAATTTAATTTTTTTGTTAAGTCTATGCAGTGATCTTTCCAGGTTAAGTTTTGGTCGATGTTCAGTCCTAAAAATTTTACCGAAGTTTTTGCTGTAATGTATGATTGTTACATTGAATATTCATATCAGTATGTGTCGCTGAGTGTGATGGATGGAATATCATATAGTTTGTTTTAGAAAGATTAATATGCAACCTATTGCTACCAAACCACTCACACAATTCATTTAATAGCCGTATAGAACTGTTCCGCACTTCATTCGGGTCCGCTCCCGATACCACAGCGGGCGTGTCATCAGCGTACATAAACAGAGGGCAGTTGACAAAGTTTACAATATCATTCATAAATATTATGAAAAGTATAGGCCCCAAAACTGAACCCAGAGGCATCGGGAGGTCTGCAGAAACAGCGCTTCCAGCAATATTACAATTACTTTTGTAAAATATCTTTACATACTGAACTCTATCGGACAAGTAAGATGAAAACCAGTCCGCTACAATGCCGCGGATACCATAATGTTCTAATTTATCTCTTAAAATGCCGTGATCAACGCAATCAAACGCTCGTGATAAGTCACAAAAGATTCCTGCTGGGTATTCCCCGTTGTCCAAGTATTCGACGACACTATTTATAAAGGAGCTCACCGCAGTCACAGTCTGTCGTCACGTGCTGTCTATCTGTAATAATACTATTCCTGTGTAGATGTTTTGCAAGCCTATTCAACATCGCATATTCAAAGATTTTAGAAAAACCGGAAGTCAGTGAGATCGGACGATAATTCGAAATATCGGCAGAAGAGCCCTTCTTGTGTACAGGAAAAACCGAAGAGACTTTTAAAATATCTGGAAAAATACCACTCCCAAGTGACAACTTGACAAGTTGCGTAAGTGGTTTAACAAGAGCTGGATCAATCCTTACGATCAAATTAAAAGGAATCTGATCAGGACCAGCACTCCTCTTTTTTTTAATTTGATTAATTACATCTAAAATTTCAAGCTCGTTAAATGGTAGTGCGCACATACTGTTCGAAACTTTTTTAGTTTCAGGGATAACTGATAGAATACAGTGCCCTACCCCAGAACTTATTCTCTTGGGTTCACTAATAAAGAACTCATTAAACGATGTTGCAACATCCACAGGATCCACCACTAAAGTGTCATCATTCATTTTTAAACTAATATTACTATTTCTTTTAGATATTTCCTTATTCGAAGTTGACATTATGGACCACGCTGTTTTATTTGGATTTTTAGAATTTGCAATTTGTTCATTATAATAATTTTTCTTTGTATGTTTAATTAGGTTTGCATGGGACTTTTTTGTGGGCGTTGTGTATATAGTTGACTTTTCACTTCGTAGATGGCGTTTATTTGACAAGTAAATTATTTTTACTTTAATTTCATTTTTTGTAACATTTTCCGATTAAATGATGCTTTAGTAAATGAAAACATGTATATTATTAATTTCTTTTCATATACTGTTATTTAGTCATTCGTTTTTGACAAAAATTTTGTAAAATTTTGTCTTATATGTCATCATGATTTTTTTCGTCACTGAAATTAAAAATTCGGATAGATGTAGTATGATTCTATCACAGTGCGTATAAATGCTTTGATGCATGTACATTTGCTTGAATAAACCGTATACTTAAGATTTAATAATAGTGGGTAATTGGATTTCATTAAAATAAAAGTCATCCTTCTTAACTTGTTTAAAAGAAAATATTATATAAAATATAAGTTTCCACTCTCCGCAGTGTTGCAGAAATAAAATTTTGTAATGTATTATATACTGCAATGCATTAAAAATGAACATAAGCAAATGTTAGCACTGTCTGTTTTACATAATACATGGTATTAACGCACGGACGGCAATATATTACCAAATAAATACGAATAGCTACTGTGATTCCTATAATTATAAAGTTTGTTGACGCTAGCTTTATTGTCCATTCTTCTCTCTGTAGGTACTTACATATATAATAATAGAGCAACGCCTTATCTCACGACTTTATGTGATGTAATCGAATAAAATCAAAAAGTGCCATTCATCCCGATATTTTTACTAGTTTCGCTATTAGCTCGACTCGGCAACAAATATGGGGCATGATTCTGACAGAAACACATGCAATAAGTTATTGTATTTTTCCGCTTGCGTAGGTGAGTCCTTACCGATCCCTATTTTGAAGTAAAATATATAGAAATCTCTGCAACATTTCAGCAAACTTGGCTTCGTTCAGTTTGGGCACCACTTACGCATGGTCATCTCCTGGTATACCAAGATTAAACGGCTTAATCGATCCGGAAGATAACCCACTGCGGAGGAACATCACGCCAAACGAAGAAGCATGGATAGCTTCTCTCGTACCACTAGGTGCTGCTATTAGCGCCCCAATCTCTGGATATTTATCTGATAGAATTGGAAGGAAATGGACTTTGTTAGCGTCTAGTATACCTACGTTCTTGGGGTATGTTTTTTTGACGTTTGGCGGCGATATAGTTTATTTTTACATTGGTAGATTTCTTTGCGGTTTCGCTACTGGAGCAGCTTTTGTTATAACACCGATTTATATTGGGGAAATAGCTGAAAGTAGAAACAGAGGAATTTTGGGATGTTTGCAAATGTTTCTAATATCAATAGGTGGACTGTATGTTTTTTTATTAGCCCTAGGAGTCACCCTGACGGTAATATCTGCAACTAACTTAGCAATACCGGTGATATTTCTAATTTTATTCGGCGTATTCGTTCCGGAAAGCCCTTACTATTACATAGCCAAAAATAGAGTGGATCTAGCAGAGGAAGCTTTGCTAAAATTACGTTCTAATAACGCAAAAGTCGTGCAAGAAGAACTACCACTGATTATCAATGACGTTAAAGAATCTTTCAAGAAGAAACTCAGTTTAAAAGAGATGATGCGTGATAGAGCTATTTTAAGAGGATTCGGTGTTACTGCGGGTTTAATGTTCTTCCAGCAAGCGACTGGAGTAAATGCTATCTTCTTTTACTTGCAAACAATTTTTGAAGAGACGAATAGCGCAATTCCATCAGAGTATTGTGCCATCATAGCAAGTTTTGTGCAAGTCTTAGCCAGTATAGTGGCAATACAAACCATAGATAAGTTTGGTCGAAGAGTTTTGTTATTGGCTTCGGCCATATGCAGCACTCTAACCTTATTGGTAACCGGGACATATTTCATCCTAAACAATACACCCAAGTCCCAGTGGATAGTATAAATTGGCTACCGGTTGTGACTGTCAATGTATTTATATTCACTTACACAGCTGGTTTTGGACCAGTCGCTTTCACCATGATAGGTGAATTGTTTTCACCGTACGTCAAATCTTTTGCTGCTACTGTCAATATAGAAATTTGCTTAATTTGCATTTTCTGTGGGTCAAATGTATTCTCTTACCTGAAAGAGTCAGCAGGTATAGGGGTGCCGTTCTGTTTGTTCGGGTTTATCTGTTGTTTTGGTGTAATTTTATATTATTTCAAAGTACCTGAGACAAAAGGAAAAAGATTGGAAGAGATACAAAAAATTCTGTAAAAATGGATTTAATAAAAATTATTTATTGGTATTGAATTTAATTTCCTTGTGTTTTCCTTGCAAATGCAAAGCTTAGAAAAATATGTGTTGTCTTTAAATAATTCTCAGACCCTGAGGGGTAGCACAGAGTGGTGTTCTAATGAAGATTTATATAACGAATCATTATTAATACTACTAATATCTTGCATGAGGTTCTAAATTCATAAACACCTAATTCTTCCGTTGGTACTATATTTAGAACATGGACAATGACAATTCTTTAAATATCTACAAGGTTATTTTTTGTAGTAGTAAATGTAGAACTACATCAGTGGGCATAATGGTTTTTACAGCTGCGATCAAAACTGGCCCACTGCTCTTCTCAACTCACAAAAAGATAGGAGATACTATTCTGAAACACTACTGGCAATGTAGTGTAACTGCATAAAGTAGTAGATAACAATTACACAATGACTTTTGCTCTGTTTGGTTCGAATAAGTGGCCCAATATTTTAAGTCGAAGCTAAATCTTTCTCTTGTCCAATATTATTAACCCCAGGTTAATTTTCATCAATAAATCTTATATGTGCCGCACTCCTTTCATAACAAAAATGAATGGAATAGGCTTTGTGAAATGCCAATACATAATTTAAATATGTTTGCAGGAAATGAAATTATTCAATACCTCATCAAAAAAAAAGTTTCAATAAACTGTTTCATAGATAGTGTGGATTTTGTGTATTAAACTGGTTGTGGTAATATTGGAATAAATTTGGTCGATCTAGCTGATCATGCTACTGCATCCCCACAACCCACCAAACCATAATGATTTTATGCTTCATCTAAGAAATTTTTAACATTTTTTTGCTTCACATAAATTAGGCATATCTTGCAATAATCTGGGTTAAATATGATTTGGAAGCTTAAAACAAATTTCATCATATTGCCATTTAACCATTTTTTTGGTAATCTCCCAAATTACCTGCAAATGCAGTTGAAGTCTTACAAAGTGCCTTCGCGAGTAAATAAAACCACAGTCTCGTAAATATACAAACTTGTTAAAAAATATTAGTGAAAGCTTAACCTCTTCTGATAAGCCTCAAATGGTTGCATTCAAACTTGTTCAAAATGTCAGCGGAGATTTAGCTCTTCCTGGCCCCATCTGATATGCCTCCACTGCTTGCGTTGAAATTTGTTAATAATATTGCTGGAGGCTTAGCCTCATTAACCTCCTGCACTGGTTATATTCAAGCTTGTTAGAAATGAACCTCTACTGTTTACATACAAATTTGTTAGTAGTGTTAGCAATGGATTAGCCTTTCCAAGTTTTTTGGCGAGCCCCCAGTGTTTGCACGAAAAGTTGTCAAAAATGTTAGCGTGGGCTTATCCCTTTCAATTTCCTCTGATAAACCTCCATTGGTTGTATGTAGATTTATTGAAAATATTCGTGGATAGTTAGCCTCCAACTTCCTTTGACGATACTCTACCAGCTGCAGCCAAACTTGTTAAAAATTTTAGGCAGAAGCTTAACTTTCGTAACCACCCCTAACTAATCTGTACTGGTAACAGGTAAATTTGTTAGCAATGTTAGCGGAGGATTAGCCTCTCTAAGCAAGATACTGGCCTTTATAGAGAACACCAAGCTGCTCGAGTGGAAATAAGAGAATCAATAGCGATGGTACAATGAGCACCAAGCTCAAGTGCCCGGACATCAAGTGCCCACCCTAACTTTAATGAATGAATGAATAGCCTCTCTAAGTTTCTCTGACGAACCTCTATTGGTTGCATGCAAACCTGTTGTAAATGTTAGTGGAGCCTCAGGTTTCCTAACTTACTTTAACAATTTTTCATCACACTGAGAAAAATGGGCTAAGTAAATTGTTTAGTTGATAAAAAATTATTTACAATAGATAAAGTTTTACTTGGAACTATTCTCGTTAATTAATACCTGCAACTAAATCCAGTTTATTGAATCCAAGTTGTTACTGTAAATAGTGCTTTTATTAACGGCTATTACACAGCGTACCTAACAAATTTGTGGTAAGTAACGTATTACTTATGACTACTGGTACTGTATCTAACTATAGCACATGGTTAGTAGAAGTAACAACAATGCTGATCGCTATTAAACTCATGTATTTTCTTAAATAGGTAACAACTTGCCACAACTATAATTATTGAAGTTTTGCTGCCATCCCGTGATTGTTTTACTTTTCCTAATTGGCTAATGCGGCGAAGTAATGAAATAGCCCCCGAGACAGCTACGCGCGCAGGCGCGTGCTAGCGTCAAGTAAGAGTTACGGACGTGGGAAAAGGTCATCGAAAAAGGGTTGCTCAGGAGTACGGCCATTGTAGGCCAGTTGGAACGCAAATATTATAAAAATACCGGGTGGGTTAACTCAAGGCCCCTTCCATATAAAGAATCCCAGCGAAAGAAGTACCGAGCCTATAAGCAATCGGATGTTTCAAGATTGCAGTTTTAAACCACGTGGTGGGATATTTGAATTCCCCATCATTGTGATGATATCTGCGCCCGCTGGTGAAGTTAAAGTGTGGATGCCCTCGCTAGTGATCCGACAGTCCAAGTGCCACCTGGAGTTAGGGATACCCCGACGAAGTAGCCGTTTTCAAGGCGATCACCGGACATGACCACCACGTACGCCAACAGAGGATCAACTCGCCGAGACAACGCCCAGTGCAAAGAACCAACAGAAACCGCAAGTTTACCGCCTAGGTATATTATTTCTTTGTTTGTTATTAGTTGTAACTTCAAAGCCATATTTCTCTTTGTCCTTTGTTTAGATTTCAATAATTTCAATCACTAAATAACGTTTCAAGGGGGCCCCATTTACCTTATCTTTTATTATTGCTTTGTTCATTTTTTCATTATTAAGGAATATATTTTATGAGCCATTACGTTGTAGATTGTTTAAAAAAAAATGTTGTTAAAGTGAAACCAATATCTTTCATTCATATCAGGTAGTCACTGTGTTTGTCCTATACAAAATAAAACTATTATTAATAATACTGCTTTTTTTCTTAAGTAATAAGTATTATGTACCATGTTTAACAAAATAAATGCGAATTTAATCTTCAATTATTAATGCAATCGAAGCTACAGCGCAGTGAATAGTAATTAAAAATTATTTGCAAATAATTTTGAATTACGCATTGCTCGGTACGTAGTACTTATAGTTGCGGTTGCATAAATAATCGAAGATTTGCGGAACCTTTTTTGTACTTTATCAGTCATTCACACAAAGTACACAGTAGGCTACTTAATAAATATTCACTAAACTTCCTCGTTTCCTACACTAACTATAGTTGAACAACAAATTTAAGGTAAGTATATTGTATATTTATAGCAAACCATTACCTTCTATATATCAGATATTTAGTGAACGTACATTAATGATACTCTTTCCTTATCACAAGTAATCTAAATAGCTTGTATTAATTATGAAGGTGTGATAGCGGTTATAGAATAGTTCACTCACAGCAATACATCTACGTCTTGACAAGGGCAAATATTTGCTTACTCCAACTACATATATTCTTTGGCTTAACTACTTCAGTTTAATTATCATGAGTAACTTCACAAGTTACGGGTATGAAGCAGACCGTAAGTAACTTAGATTGCTTCTTGTTAGTATCAGTGTTTAGGATCTCTTTTTTTACTAGTGCTAAGTAATCTGTGTTTTTCTCCCCTATCCAGCTGAACTTTTTACTTACGATAATTGTATTTTTATTTATGATTATTAAATTTTTTCTCAGTGCAGTTATGAATGCAGTTAAGAATGTTGGTGGAAGTTTACCCTCTCTAACTTCCTCTGATTTAGCCTCCTTAAGTTTTCCGACGAACCGCCACTGGTTAGTACTAAAGAAAAATTAATTCTTTGACACACTTCTAATCCTCTCTCTTTCCCTTCACACCGATTCGCGACATACCGCAAAAATCAGATGAGCGGCATTTTAATATTCTGTAATGTATTGGATACTAGAAATGCATCGGCTTGTACTTTTTAAATCTGAACGTAAAAAAAATATTATCACTATACACACATAGTTAAAAAAAAGCCTTATGATGCCTATATAACAAATGGCATTAACACACGGACAGGAATATATTACCCAAAATAAACATGAATAGTCTGACTCCTGTAGTTATAAAGTTTCTTATTGCTAGTTTTATTTTCATTCTTCTCACTGTTGGTTCATATCGCAACAGCGCCTTATCTCATAACTTTATGTGATACAATATAAGATTACCAAAATGTGCTATTCGTCCAGATATTTTTATCAATTTCGATAGTTCGACGCAACAAACAAAGATGGGCAATAATTCTGATAGAAGCACATGGAATAAGTTCTTGTATTTTTCCACCTTTGTAGGTGAGTCTTGACCGAGCCCCGTTTTGAAGCAAAATATTTGAAAATCACTGCAACATTTCAGCAAATTTGTCTTCATTCAGTTTGGGCACGACTTACGCATGGTCATCGCCTGGTATACCAAGATTAAACGGCTTAATCCATCCGGAAGATAACCCACTGCGGAGGAACATCACGCCAAATGAAGAAGCATGGATAGCTTCTCTCGTACCGCTGGGTGCCGCAATTAGTGCCCCAATCTGTGGATATTTATCCGATAGAATTGGAAGAAAATGGACTTTATTAGCGTTCAGTATACCTATGTTCTTGGGATATGTTTTTTTGACGTTCGGAAACGATATAGTTTATTTTTACATTGGGAGATTTCTTTGCGGTTTCGCTACTGGACCATCTTTTGTTATAACACCAATTTATATAGGGGAAATAGCGGAAAGTACAAACAGAGGGACCTTAGGGTGTATTCAAGTGTTTCTAATCACAATAGGTGGGCTATATGTTTACTTGTCAGCCCTGGGAGTCAGCTTGACAGTAATATCTGCCACTAATTTAGCAATACCGGTGATATTTCTAATTTTATTTGGCGTGTTCGTTCCGGAAAGCCCTTATTACTACATAGCCAAAAATAGAGTGGATCTAGCAGAAGAGGCTTTATTAAAATTGCGTTCTAACAACGTAAAAGCCGTGCGAGAAGAACTACATTTAATTATCAGTTATGTTAGAGAGTCTTTCAAGAAGAAACTTAATCTAGAAGAGATGGTGCAAGATAGGACTATTTCGAAAGGATTCGCCATTGCTGCAGGCTTAATGTTCTTCCAGCAATGGACTGGAGTCAAGGCTACCTTGTTTTACTTACAAACCATTTTCGAGGAGACAAATAGTACAATTCCATCAGAGTATTGTGCTCATCATAGCTGGTTTTGTGCAAGTCATAGCCAGTGTGGTGGCTATACAAAATATAGATAAGTTTGGTCGAAGGGTTTTGTTATTGGTTTCGGCCATATGCAATGCTCTATCCTTATTGATGACCGGGGCATACTTCATCCTAAAACAATACACCCAAGTTCCAGTGGATAATATAAATTGGCTACCCGTTGTGACTGTCAATGTATTCATATTCGCTTACACAGCTGGTTTAGGTCCAGTCGGTTTCACTATGATAGGTGAATTGTTTTCTCCGTATGTCAAATCTTTTGCTGCTACTGTAAATATAGAAATTTGCTTAATTTGCATTTTCTGTGGCTCAAATGTATTCTCTTACCTGAAGGAGTCAGCAGGTATAGGGGTACCGTTCTGTTTGTTCGGGTTTATCTGTTGTTTTGGTGTTATTTTTATATATTTCAAAGTACCTGAGACAAAAGGAAAAAGATTGGAAGAGATACAAAAAATTCTGTAAAAATGAATTTAATAAAAATTATTTATTGGTATTGAATTTAATTTCCTTGTGTTTTCCTTGCAAATGCAAAGCTTAGAAGAACATGTCTTGTGTTTAAATAATTCACAAAGCTTGGGGAATGGCACAGAGTGCTTTTCTAATGAAGATTTATATATAGAATCATTATTAATACTATTAATATCTTACATGAGGTTCTAAATTCATAAACACCTAATTCTTCTGATTTTAAAGGTATTAACTTTATTTGTACGTTGGTACTATATTTAGAATATGGACAATAACAATTCTTTAAATAACTACAAGGTTATTTTTTGTGGTTGTAAATGTAGAACTACATCAGTGAGCATAATGGTTTTTGCAGCTGCGATCTAAATTGACCCACTGCTCTTCTCAACTCACAAAAAGATGGGAGATAACATTCTAAAACACTACTGGCAACGTAATGTAACTGCATAAAGTAATAGATAATAATTAAACAATGACTTTTGCTCTGTTTCGTTCGAATAAGTGGGCAAATATTTTAAGTCGAAGCTAAATCTTTGTCCTGTCCAATATTATTAACCCCTAAATCTTCCTCTTGTCCAATATTATTAACCCCAGGTTAATTTTCATCAATAAGTTTTATGTATGATTTGGAAGCTTACAATAAACTCCATCATATTGTGGTTTAACCATTTTTTTTCTGGTAATCTCCGAAATTACCTACAAATGCAGTTGGAGACTTTTACAAAGTGACCTTCGCAAGTAAGTAAAAGCACAGTCTCCTAGATGTGCAAACTTGTTAAAAAATATTAGTGAAAATTTGGCCTTAACCCTTAAGCGGACTTTTAGCTCCTCCTGACCCCATCTGACAAGTCTTCATTACTTGCATTGAAATTTGTCATGCTCAGTCTCTCTGACCTCCTGTACCAGCTATATTCAAACTTGTTAGACTATGATCCTCTACTGGTTACATACAAACTTGTTAGTGTGTTAACGAAGGATTAGCCTCTCCAAGTTTTTTGGCGAACTTCCAGCGTTTGGACGAAAGCTTGTTAAAAATGTTAGCGGAGGCTTAGCCCTTTCAATTTTCTTTGATGAACTTCCACTGGTTGTATGTAGATTTGTTGTTGAAAATATTAGTGGATAGTTAGTCCCCTTAACTTACTTTGACGATATTCCACTAGTTGCAGCGGGACTTATTAAAAATATTAGGCGGAAGCTTTCGTAACCACCCCTAACTAGTCTGTACTGGTTACAAGCAAATTTGTTAGCAATGTTATGGAGAATTAGCTTATCTAAGTTTCTCTGACAAACTTCCATTGGCTGTATGCAAACCTGTAAGAAATGTCACTGGAACCTTAGGCTTCCTAACTTACTTTGACTTGCTTAACTTAAAAACTTAGCAGAGACTTACTTTCTCTAACCTCCTCTAATACTACTCAACACGCTGTATGCAAAATTGTTACAAAATTGTCAGTGGAGGCTTAGCTTCCTTAAGTTCCTTTGACGAATCTTTAATAACCGCATGAGAACTTATTAAAGATCTTCACTACCTCTGATGTATTTCTGCTGGTTGCATTCAAAGTTATATAAAATAATGTTGGTGGAGGTTTAACGCCATATATTCTCTTCTTACGAGCCTCCATTAGCTAGATTAGATTAGGATTGAGGGTGGCCTATGGACTTGTTTCACCGCGACCTTTTCAGATCTATTGTGATCCCCTTTTTTCCTCTCTAATTTTGCCATCTTAATTAGACCTATCATTTCTGAGAGCGATTTCTTTGTGTAGCTATAGCTGTGGGGTTCTCCACGTCCATTACTAGAAACCTTGTCCTCGCAGGCCTTTGCATTGACACAACACATGAACTGGTGTTTCTTCCTCCTCCTGGCATAATCTGCAGGTTGCGTCATCAGCCAGGCCTATGTTGTACATATGCTTATTTAATCTACAATGACCAGTCAGCAGACCTACAATCACTTCGACAGTCTTCCTGTCTTTATTCAGTAGACCTCTCAGGCCTCTGTTCCTTTAGGAACTCTTTTGCCTGTCTCTGTCCTGGTGATTTTTGTCACCACTCTCTGGGCTGATTATACATATATCCATTTATTGATGGATTTTTTAATTTGCAATTTGGTGGTGCCAAAAGAACGGCCAAAGGGACCCAGGCCAAGGTTAATTTTCTTTGGGTGCTCACCTCATTTAGGGCGCTCCCACAGTTCCAAATCAGCTTAGAGCCCACGCTTATGGAACGAATCGCTTTAAGTGTGGACCGAGCCTCCACCAGTTGTATACTAACTATAGTTAAAAATCCCAGCGGAGGCAAGGTCCCTTTTATACACTGAGCTTCAAGTGTTCCTAACCTCCAATTTGGTTGCTTGCAAACTTTTTAAAACCACTAAAGAAGGCTCAGCCTTTCTAATCTTTTCTAATTAGTTTCCACCAGTTGCTTTTTGCTGACGAGCTTCTATGAGAAAGCATGCGAACAAAACTGCAGTTTCTACTCATCCAAAATCTTGCAGAGTAAAGAATTCTTATTTATTATTTGTTTAAAAACAAGATATCTCCAATTCTTACACTGAAATGATCTATATAAGTGCACTCTAATCCGTTGTTCTTCCTAGTAATACTAGATTAAATTTGGAAACCTTTTGTGAAGCAAGCAACAGTCTATTAATAGTTAATGAATACAAAAAAGGTAGTAAATATAATTCTATTGTTTACCAAGCAGTAAAATAGAACGTCTAAAATAGAATTCCCTATGTAATTTTTAGTAAACCATTATTGACGTCAAAAAAAAAAAACAGAAATAGCTCAATAGCGCATGCTTATAATTAGTTGAAAATAGTGATCATGACGTCACTATTGACCAATTAAACATTCTAAATTAACTTTTATTTTTTTTATTAACAAATAATGTTGCAATCACTGTATAAATATTTGTATTGAATTAACAGAAATAAAGTGTGTAAACACATAACAATTGAATCTCACGCGAAAATTAGACAAGAAAAGAATATCAACAAAGATATAACTACAAGTTGAAACGTCGTATATCACAACCGAACGAAAAACTTAGTACCTACCTGGTAGAGATTTGCAGGTTTGCTGTACTGAACAGTTCAACGCTATCATGTTACTTAAAACCGTCGATCATAAAGCTAGAAAATGTAACAAATTCCTTTACTTCGCTGCTATCGCAGGTAAGTTCCACAAAAGCATTTTATTGTTGCTAGATATAAAATCATTTTTTATGGCATTTCAGCCAATTTAGCCGCGTTTAATACAGGAACCATCTATGCATGGTCATCACCAGCGATACCAAGACTTAATGGACAAATTGACGAAGAAAATAACCCGCTTTCGCGAAACATCACTCCAAACGAGGAAGCTTGGATAGCCTCTCTAGTACCATTGGGTGCCGCAATCAGCGCTTTTATATCGGGATATTTATCCGACAGAATAGGAAGGAAGTACACTTTGTTAGCTTCTAGCATTCCTGCGATTTTTGGTTATATTTCTCTATGGTTGGGCGCGGAAATAGTCTATTATTACATCGGAAGATTTTTATGCGGAGTGGGTGTTGGAATAAGTTTCACTATAATACCAATATATGTTGGTGAAATTGCTGAAAGCATCAATAGGGGAATATTGGGATGTTTTATCACTTTTTTTATCAGTTCAGGAAATTTATACGTATATTTTTTAACCCCTTACGTCAATTTGAAGACATTATCGGCTGTTTGTTTGATAACACCAATTATATTCGTGATTTTATTCGCAATCTTTGCACCGGAAAGTCCGTACTATTACATCAAGAAGAATAGAACGGATTTAGCTGAAAAATCACTGCTGAAATTGAGGTCCAACGACTTGGAAATCGTTCAAGAAGAGCTACCACTCATCGTCAAGGATGTCGGGGTCCTTCTCTAAGAAACTCACACTAAGAGACGTACTGCAAGATAGAACCACCCTCAGAGGATTTGGAGTATCTTTAGGACTGATGTTCTTCCAACAATGGTCAGGTGTCAATGCTGTATTCTTCTACATGCAATCAATATTCGAAGAGACCAACAGTGGAATAACTTCAGACACCTGCGTCATAATAGCAGGCTTAGTACAGATATTCGGAAGCGTTGTAACCTTACCAACCATAGATAGATTTGGAAGGAGGATCTTGCTGTTGATTTCTGGCGTTGGCAACGCTCTAACATTACTTGCCGTTGCAATATATTTCTATCTAAAGGAGCATACTGGAATTCAATTGGATCACATTGATTGGCTACCGGTTTTAGCCATAAATCTCTTCATACTTACGTATACTTTGGGTTTTGGACCTGTCTCTTTCACCATGATTGGCGAGCTCTTTTCACCGCATACTAAATCTTTTGCGGCGACAGTCAACATTGTCATGTGCTTGACATGCGTATTTGCAGTCTCGAATGTGTTTTCGTATATGAAGGAATCGATAGGATTTGGACTGTCATTTGGTTTCTTCGCGATAATATGCTGCTTCAGTGTGGTGTTTGTATATTTGAAGGTGCCTGAGACGAAAGGAAGGAGGTTAGAAGAAATACAACAGATGCTGTGAGAGAAGCGATTTAAATAATATTTTTATTTATTTGAGTAGATTATCACTATTATATTTATGTGTTGATGATAATGTTTATGTAATAAATATTTTTAATTTTTTGTTGTTTTTGTTGGTCAATATTTGACCTTCTATTGATCATATTTTATATTGTTATGTATTGTACTGGTTGAATAAATTGATATTATTTAATTGTACCGTTATTATATGTATGTATGTATATATGTAAATAGAAAGGTGGTGTTACACTGCGACCTAAAAGATCTATTGTGTCCCGTATTCTTGCTGCTTTACAGCTGGCCATCCAATCCTATTCCTTTCAGAAAGTGTAGGATGTCAGAAGGCCCCAGTCTAGGTAAGTCTCCCTCTTCGATTTCACATGCTCCCAGGTACAATGCCCTCGAGTTGCACAGTGGTACGCAGTTTGAGAGGAGGTGGATGGATGTTTCATCCTGTTTCCCACAAAATCTGCATTCAGGATCTTTTTCCAATCCAAGCTTACTCAGGTGTCATTTCAGTCTACAATGGCCTGAAAGTATTCCTGTTAATATGCGAACATTGTTCTTACTCAGGTTGATGCATTCTGTAAACCTCTTCTGGTTATAAGTTCCCAGAAGAATTTTACTTTGCCCCATTCCCTGGAGATTTTCCCAGTAACTGGATTTTCTCTGCTCCATTTCCATTTTTAGTTTCTTCAGTATTGTACTGCTACTTAACCCGCAAAAGGGTTCAGCCCTACAAAAGGCATTCAGCCCTTTTTTGCGAGGTTATCCGTTTATTCGTGTCCTTCCACTCCTGTGTGACCCGGAACCCACAGGAGGGTTACTTTATTTCTTTTGCCTAGCTCATTTAGTTTCCCTATGCATTCCCAGACCATCTTGGAGCTGATTTCATATGAGTTCAGCGCCTTGATGGTGTTGACTATCAGACACGATGATAATCTCCTGCTTCCGATAGTTTCTATCCATAATGAACTGAACACATCTTCCAATAGCGTGTAATTCCGCCTGAAATATACTTGGGTATTTTCCCAAGCTTTTCGAAATGTGTAGTTCTAGGCCCATATATTCCTATTCCAGTTCCTTCTGCCGTTTTGGAGCCATCAGTGTACCATTTGATGGCATTTCTATTCAAGTTCAAGATGGTGTTATGATCCCACTCGCTCCTGTTACTTAGCTTTATGGTGAATTCTTTCACAAAGCTGAATTTTTTTAACATATCATCCCGGGGCATATCCCAGGTTTGATCACCGTCAGGAGATTGAGGCCTATGCCTAATCATTCCTTCCTTGACCATTCTTAGTGCGGTTCTTTCCGCCACACCCTCTACTACAATGTGGAGGGGGGCAAGATCCAATATTACTTCAATAGCTGCTGTTGGGTAGGTTCTCATAGCCCCCGTTATGAATACACATGCTAATCTTTGCACTTTCGAGAGGTTAATTCTCGCGGTGGCCAGATTAGTTCTTTTGCTCCATGTTACTGATGCATAGGTGATGATCGGTCTCACTATCGCTGTATACATCCAAAGCAGTATTTTTGGGTTGCATCCCCAATTTTTCCCTGCAAAGTTTCTGCACACCATCAGAGCTCTTTTGGCCTTGTTGGTTACTTCAAATTCATATTTGTTCCATAGAAGTTTATTGTTTAGGGTAAGGCCTATATATTTAACTTCTGCTCTCCATTTTATATTTTGCCCATCCAGTTTTATGGTTCTAAGATTGGATTTTCTTTTCCTGGTAAATGCTACTAGGGTTGTCTTAGTGGGGTTGACATTGAGTCCCGTCGATTGACACCATCTTCTCGTGAAGTTCAAACCTCTTTGAACTACGTCACAGAGGATATTCTCAAATTTGCCTCTTGCGTATATGACAATATCATCAGCATACCCTTGACAAGATATGCCTAGATCCGTCAGTCCGCATAAGAGTTCGTCTACTATTAGGCTCCACATAAGTGGGGATGTAACTCCCCCCTGTGAGCATCCTCTGGTCGTATTAACCGAGATGGTCTCATGTCCCACCTCCGCCTCCACCGACCTGGTAGACAGTAGTTGCGACATCCATCTAGAAGTCACGCCGTCAACCCCCCTATTAATTAATGCTTTTGTGACAGACTCGTGTGGAGTGTTGTCAAAAGCACCCTCTATGTCTAGAAAGGCACACAATGCGGTTTCTTTATTCGTCAGGGCATCTTGGATTTGGTCCGTCAGCTCCACTAATGCAGTCTCAGTGGATTTGCCTGTTTGATAGGCATGCTGACAGGGGTGCAATGCCACCCGCTCCAAGATGTCTGTTCTGATATAGTTATCTACAGCCTTTTCCACCGTTTTCAAAAAGAATGATGTGAGGCTGATAGGTCTGTGGGATGGGTGCGTAAGGTCCTTTTTCCCTGCTTTTGGTATAAAGGTGACTTTAGCCCTTCGCCAGGCTTCTGGAATGTACCCCAACTCCAGACTACTTCGGCTTATCCGAATCATGTGAGGAAGGATTTCTTCCTGCCCTTTTTGAAGTACTGGAAAGATCCCGTCTACTCCCGGTGTTTTGAACGGCTGAAAGGTATTGTATATGTTAATGACGTTAGTAAACATTTTATCAGTTGTCCAACTCTCGCTACTGTTGATCTTGTCTGGATATTAAATTAAATCACTGATTTGAGAGAAAGCAATAGCGGCGTTCCAACGCTGCCACTGCATAAAATCTTTGGAATGTTTAAGACGGATTTCTTTGGTAACTACGACAATAACGCTCAACCAGTATAAGGAAAAGTTGCGAAATATTTTATGGTGACATTTTAATATCATAAGTTATTCAGAAAGCTTTCTTACAGTTACGAATTACATCAAAAAAATAATACTCGATAGAATTATATCAAGAGTCCACTTTCGACCTTCGATTGTTGTAATATGGGAAAAGAAGGATGAAAAATATGATTTCTGTCAGTTAACAAAGTCGATAAATATGCCTGTTATTATGCTGGGCGGTTGTGTGTCAGATATACGCTTCGATTTACCATCTCCAATCCGCATGCTATCGTTGTCTAACGGCAAGCACTCACCATTATTCTCTACCCTTGTTTAACTACAACAAAATGCTATTACTTCATCGATCTTTTCAATTTAAAACAATGCAACATTGCCATTTACTCCCAAACGAGGGGAACGATTCGCTAGCCATGCGTAAAGACAGCCGTAAATTCACTTTCAGTTTAGCCGGCGTTCGATTCATTTCGCTTATTTTTTTTAACAAGGCCTTGCTAAATATTAGGATACGGGTACTGCCCTTAAATTTTATAACGGTTAGTAAGTTTTGATGGCGGTCAGTAATTTTATAAATAAAAATGTAATATTATACGCCCGAGGAAAAACTTTTTATCGTGAAACACTTTTACGATGGCAATTCAGCAGAAATTACACACGATTTATTTGAAGTTTAATTCTAATTTTTGAATTGAACCAAATTAAAATTACTTTTTCCGTGGAGTGTGTTCGACTTTTTTTTATTGTATTTTAATAATCAATGTAAATCATTACCTAATGATGGCATATGGCCGAAACATGTAGTGCTGTAGATTTAAATAAACTTTTGAATGGGATGGACGACTATTATCTTTTCTATATTCTTCAATAGTTTTATAGTTAAAAATATTAAATATAAAATATTGATGAAGTTAGAAAATAACTGAAAACTTGTTTGCAAAACCACAATTAATATCAGAATAGAAAAGAACCAATAGTTTTAAAATCACCTTTATCAGATTCCATTGTAAAATAGAAATTTACAAAATTTGCTATATGTATAGATTTACAATAGTTTTAAAAACAATAGGTTTATTATCACATATCACATCATTTACATGGCACACATATCAAGCAACAAGTTTACAATCGTATTGTACATAATTTACATTTCACACGCTCATATCGTCATATTGACTTTTAGCTAATTTAACAACAATTGAAATCCTTGGAGTGCATTGTCCTTTGACATTGGATGTACTGTTTACTTACATAATAATGTTACATATCTCCTACTGTTATGTAAATACAATATTCTTGGAGTGTATTTATAGCAAAAATCTATTTGCCTAAATATAAGTAAAATTAGAATACAATAGAACGTGTTGCAGTCTATAATAAAGGAATGTGGATCTTACTGAATAAACATAATAAATAAGCTTCGGGATTTTGGTCCCATTGTATTTGTAATTTGTTTAACTATATTTTAACAGCGCTAAATACCACTTGACCGGGCTTGCAATATTTTTGTTTTGATCGTCAGAACTATTTATATTCGTACCAATATGGTATAGGATCATCGTAAACGTCGTAAACATTCGCCATCTCTCACATTAAAAGATTCTGAATATCCTGCAAGCTTTTACCTTTAGTTTCCGGTACTTTAAAGTAAACGAACGCGCAGGAAATGATGCAAATTACCCCATAGCAACACAGGGTAAATCCTATACCGATTGAGTCTTTCAAATAAGGAAATATATTCGTCACGCAGAAAGTGGAAAGCTGGCAGATGAATATGCTGACAGTGGCTGCTAATGCTTTAATATGTGGTGGAAAGAGTTCGCCAATCATGGTAAAAGTTATTGGGCCAAGGCCGATACTGTATGAGGCTATAAAGATATTTAACGCTAAAACGGGTAACCAATTGACACTGGTGACGTCAGTTGACGTGAATTCGATGAGGTAAAAGTATATCCCAGTGACGAATAAAGTTATAGCACTCCCAATCGATGAAGAGAGCAAAAGGAATCTCCTACCGAACTTATCAGCCATTGGTAAAGTTGCAGCGCTTGATAGGAATTGCACCACGCCTACAATCATGGTGCAAACGTCAGAAGGAATGTTGCTTTCGGCTGCTTCGAAAATCGACTGCATGTAAAAGAAAACAGCGTTGATGCCAGACCATTGTTGGAAGCACACCAATCCGAACGCCACCAAAAAAGCTTTCATTACAACTTTGTCCTTATAAATATCTTTTATGCTGGCATTCCTCGACAAGGAATCTTCCACACTCTTCACTATGTTGGGCAATTCTTTCTTCACGTTTTCGATGTTATTGTAGCGGAATTTCTGAAGGGATGATTTAGCTTTGTGTATGTCGTTCTTGGCGATGTAATAATACGGGCTGTCGGGGATAAAAACGAAAAATAAAACTGCGAATATTAAGGGTAAAGCCAAATTTATTGCACCCAGAGTTGGTAAGCTGATGTAGGGTGATATCAAAAAGAAAACTAAGTTGCCAAAAGTTAGAAACGTGCTAAATAAACAACCCAACGCTCCTCTATTGTTGCTCTGAGCAATTTCGGCTACGTATATTGGAATTACGGTGAATAATGAGCCGGCACCGAGACCACAAAGGAATCTTCCTATCAGGAATTGAAGGATGGTTCCTCCGAAAGTTAGCAATGCGAATCCGGTGATGGCTGGTAAGCAGTAGCAAATTAGTAAGGCGTTTTTTCTGCTATTTTATCCGAGGCGTATCCCGAAGTGAACGTGCTGATAGCTGCTCCTAGAGGGAGAAGTGATGCTAGCCAGGATTCTTCGGCTTGAGGTTATGATTTGGGGCAGTGGGTTGTCTTCAGGATCTACCTGCCCGTTTAACCTTGGTATGGCTGGTGATGACCAGGCGTAGGCACCGCCAGAACTGAATGTTGCCAAGTTGACTGAAAAAGAATTGGAAAAATAGGGTTAGTTAAATTTTCTACTATGCTCAGAAATTTTTCCGAGCTAAAAATTTAGTTAATTTAACAATACTGTTTGGTTGTAGGTGATGAACGAAAATTTCCTATTGTAGGAAATTGGGCGGACGCGTGTAAGATTAAAGAAATTAAAAAAAATCCAGACGCAAAGATTGAGCGGTGTATTCATCTATTTCGACTGATGCGGCGTGCGTTATTTCTGGTAGATGACCAGTAGATTTACGTCTGAGGGAAGTTAAACTTCCTAATGACGCGAATAAAATAGGGTTCGATGGTTTAATTACGGCAACGGGTATTAGATTAGTACTGAGCTATTTAGAAAGGGGGATACATATAGGGAAGCGAATTTATTCCGGGAAATTAATAGGAATATTGAGATATATAATCAAAAGTTTAAATTAGGGGATCATTGCAATAGTTTTTAGGCAGAATTAGTTGCGATAATTCAGGCAGTACGTTATATTAGGTGCGAGTGGGTATATATACGAGATCTGCGAATTATAATAGATAGTTTATCAGTATTACAGGCGTTATGGAATTTAAAAATTCAACTGATTTGTTATTAGATACTTCGGATATGTTGCGTGGGAGGGGTATAAAACTTTTTTGGACTAAGGCTCACGTAGGTAATGAGAGGGCAGATCAATTAGCGAAAGAGGCGGTGTCTATGATTGGCAGAGTGGGTGGGATGTAACATATTTTAGAGGAATCAGAGTTAGCTTGTGGTATCAGGCGGTAGAGTTAATAACGGATCACGATAATTTAGAATTGGGAGGGTTAATGATTCGCATTTTGAATGTGATGGAGTAGATACATAGGCCATGTTTTACTTGCATGTCCACCCACTTAATTAAGGCTTGCTTTATGAGTTGGAGCCATATATGTACTTTCCAAGAATATGTGAATTACACAAGTTAATATGTATTAATTATATCTTTTTCTCTCTGTGACGTCTATTTATTATTGCTATGTATACACAGTTTTTTCTTTGTGTTTACATTTAAAACAGAAATAAAGAATTTGAATTGAATTGAATTTTTATTGTTGTTGTAATGCTAGTAAACAATCCCAATATTTTGTTAACACAACTTTCCACTGTAAACGGAAATAGTTTTTACTTACACAGTTTAATTCATTTTAACCGATCACCTTCGGACTGCACCTCTAGTCGGTTAATCCGACATACCATTGTATATTTTCTTATGGAAAAATTATTTCGGAGGTGCATACCTGCGTATGTAATAATGCATAAAAAGAGGAAAAAAAAAGAAAAACGTCCTTACATTAACAAAAAGTTTTTTAAATACATTTAAGACAACATGTTTCGGCTCACAAATGCCATCTTCAGGTCTTAAAACTTCATGGTACGAAATCTAAATATTAAAAAGTCAAAAATGGACATTCAAAAAAAAAAACACACAGTATAACAAAAGTGACAAACAAAAATAAAACACGAATATCGAATCAAGACTTGAGGAATTTTAATTTTAATCTGTTGTTTTGTTTTGTTTGTCACTTTCGTTCTACCGTGTACTTTTTTGAATATTCATTTTTGACTTTTTAATTTTTAGAATCCGTACCATGACGTTTTAGGACCTGAAGATGGCGTTTGTGAGCCGAAACGTGTTGTTTAAATATATTTAAAAAAATTTGGTGAATGTAAGCACGTTTTTCTTTTTTTTTTAAACATTATTACATACCACATTCATGGATTACAACATTACATACGTATGTATTTGACATTATCTTTTTGTATCACATATTGGCTTTAGATGTATTGTATCTGTTTCATAACAATGTATTATAAAAAGAGAAGGAAAAGCTTCACGGAAGTGGTAATCAAATAATTAAGCAATCAAATTAAAGTATTAAATTGAAATTATATTCGTTGGGTCCTTAAATGTAAGTCTGGTTAAAGCAAGAGAAGAAGATGAATTTTACCGTAATTCAGTTCTGATTTTTGACAATTTTATTCGAATTAACCAAATCCTCCTAGTTACTGCAAATATATATATATTATGCTTAAACTTATCAAATTTGGAATATGGTTAATTGAACGAACTATATATACGCTTTATTTTTGTTTTAATTAGCCATTTGTTTGGGAGAATGGTTAAAGGTATTTTGCTTGAAATAAACAGATGCAACAGTATTAATTAAACATGCAATTAATGATGATCATAAATTTAATTTTAATGAAATGAAAGTATTGAACAATAGAAATAATTACTATAAAAGTTATTTCAAGAAAATGTGGCAAATTAGTAATCATAAAAACGCCATAAACGATAAAAATGATGTTAATATAATAGTAATGTTAATAATAGAGAATTCAAATAACAAGAGAAAGAGGAAGGGGAAAATATAAAAGGGAAATGATTATGATAGATTATACCCAAATGTAATGAACTCAACGCCCAACAAAAAATTATGATTATTTTACTATTTATAAATAGACTAAGTCACTAAGCGATGAGAACAGCTAATGGTGTTGCGAAAGAAGGAAAAATATAAAAATAGAAGCTTTGCTTTTTTAGCAACTAGTGCAACGACTGCAACGTCATACTTTTTTTATAACGATTTAAATAAGTTGTGATATTTCGAAAGAGATATTTACCTCACTTTTAATTTTATTTTTAGCTTTTGTATTTGTAATCTTTAGTTAATCTTTGTTATTACTGTGAAAACATTTACTTCCACTGTTTTTTGGTTATTACTTTTCTTATTACTCATTTAGTTCTAACATTTACATTTTTAGGTTATATGTTTCAATTTTTCTACCAAGGTTTTAAGGTTAGTTTTTTTTGGACAATATAGCTATTCAAAAAAAATAATAAGAATTTGAATTGAAAAAGTTTTTTAATTCGAAAATTTGATTGAAGTTTTTAAAGTATACATTAAATATTTGACGACGCCTATGTCACATGCTGGTGATTTTTCGGCGAATAAAGTATCTATCTATCTATCTATAGCTATTTAACTGTAAGGTCATCTATTTTGTAGGTAGTCATTTTACCTAGTGCTCATATTCATTTAATTATTACTATCCTGTAATTACAACCCTTCTTATTTTCTAGATATACAGTGAGTTCGTAAATGGTCCCCCCCTCCTGATAACTTTTGAATGGTATGAGATAGAGCAATGAAACAAAAACCAAGTGAAATTAGAGATAATTTGTGATTTTTTGTCTATAGAGATACGCACATGGCTTCTGATGTAAAATAGAGGGCGTAGCTATCTTTAAAATTTTAAGGATTTAAATTTAAATAGGAAGTAATTTCATTTAGAAGCTTATTTGGAAGATATTTCTATAACTTTTATGGCAATGCAAACAGTTTTACGATTTTCGAAATTTTTACCAACTTATCCAAGATTAATAATTGGAGTACTTACGTTACTTTTTCGATAGCCCTCGTATTCGCTTTTTGGATATAGTGTACAGAAACCTGTAATTACAGTAATCTGTAACATAGACACCTACACACATGACACATTATTAATCTTGGATAAGTTGGTAAAAATTTCGAAAATTGTAAAACTGTTTGCATTGCCATAAAAGTAATGGAAATATCTTCCAAATGAGCTTCTAAATGAAATTACTTCCTATTTAAAATTTTAAAGATAGCTATGCCTCTATTCTACATCAGAAACAGTATGCGTATCTCTATAGGCAAAAAATCACAAATTATCTCTAATTTCACTTGGTTTTTGTTTCATTGCTCTATCTCATACCATTCAAAAGTTATCAGGAGGGGGGGACCATTTACGACCTCACTGTATAATTGAAAAGACATAAATAATGTCGAAACGTTTAACAGTGAATTCTTGGGTTTTTTAAGTATCCATATTGTCTAAAAAAAGTAACCTTGACAACTTCGGATAATTAGTCAAGATTGACTAATTAATTAACCACTTATTGTTTCAATTTTTTGCGTTTACAAGCTTTTAATATAATGTGGTTGTTCATTTTAGTTTTTAATTTTTTATTCTTATAAGCCTTATATTAGTAATATCAATATTTTTTTAGTGTTTCTTTTATTCCTTAACAAATTAATTGATTTGAATTCTGATGAAGATAACAATTTCTATCGAGCTGCGGTAGGTGTAGTCTAAACATAATTGCTCAACTAAGCCGTGCTTAACTTGATACATGGCTTAATTTGTTTATTATTCATTTTAGATTAAACAAGTGAGTGCAAGTTCTGTGTACCATCAGACCACTTTGGCAGATTATCAGACCTTTAATGAAAGGTTAAATAGGTCAGTGAGCTCCTTCTTTTTATCAAATTCCACAAATATAATTCTCACTACATACAGTGCTTCAAATAATCGTTATATTAAAATACTTCTCTTAGGCATACTGAAAATAGAAAAAAGTTTTTAATAAGAAACCTTTCTTGTTGCAGCTTGTTTTTATTTCAATTTCTTAGCGTTTGTGAAAAAGAAAAAGTAATTAACTTTTCGATAAAATTTTACTGCGTATATACAGGGTGAGTCTTTCAACAAAGTTTACCATGGCGATCTTGGAAACCAGCAGAGATAGATAGACAATCAAATGGGCCAACTTGCCCCATGCAAAACTTCTAATAAGACTCTTTTTTTACTTAGTTTGACTCATACAGCTCTATGATTATTGAATTTAGAGAAAAGTTGTTGGTAATATTGTTTCTAATAATAAGACAATTGAATGGAATTTTGTATTTCAGTTACAATTTTTTTAGATACGACCAAAATTGTGTGTTTTTGTAACGGACACCATAATCGGCCATGACTCCATAAAATCGTTCTTTTTTTTAAACGTTGACATGTTTATTTTTATAAATAAATAAATTACCCCAATTTTCTCCTTTTAATTTCTTAATTGTTTACGTAGTAAGCGATGGAAACAATTGATAGATGCAAATGACAATTATTGACACGTGCAAATAATAGCTTTCATGGAATGTTGATTGAGGTTCCGTGAATTTCTCTAATCAAGGAAAGCCTGACATGGTTAAATGTTACATTTTCCACCTCAAGAGTGCTTTAGAAGCTGTACAAGAGTATTTCGAGTGGTATTTCGATCGTTCTCACCCTGCAGTAACTACATTTAAAAGATTGTACGATAATTCAAGAAAATATGGTTCCTTTTGTAATCTGAAGACCACAAGATGTAGTGTAATTACTCGATTTATCTGTTTTAGATCTTTATTTGTTAAGATACCAAGAGGTAAAATATATAAGAAACTATACGACACAATAGATGAGAAGCTATACTAGAAGTTTTTGTTAATATTAAAAAAACAAAGAATTTAGTTTTAAAATGATGTAACTTGCATTAATAATAATGGTGCAGGTTTATGTCCAAATTGAGTTAATGATTAATGATAAAGAACAACAAGTTTGAAACTCATTCAGTGGTACAGATATATTGGCTTACATGTTTCGGTTACATTTTGACCTCTGCTCTGACATGGCTCTGAAGATGACTTTGTAAGCGAAACATATAAGCCACTATATCTGTACCATTGGTTGAGTTTCAAACTTGTTGTTTTTTTTATCATTAATAATAATAGTGGTTTCTTTTTTAACATACTTATTCAGTTTGAATATATTTAACTTCTGGAATTCTGTTACTTTCTACTTCAGTTTGATCATTATTTGGCTTATTATGTCCTGTTTCGCTTGATTTTTTGTGAAGTCATTATCGACTATAGTTTCAATTAGAAAAATACTATTACTAAAAGTTAGGTTAACCAGCGTAGAGAAAATATTCATGTTGTCTAGAATAGCTCATTGAAAAACATGAAGCTTAAGACCTAATATGATGTACTGGATGTACAAGCAAGAATGGAGCATTTCAGATTGTTAAAATTGCCAAATGGCAGATATATAGGATTGGTCCTACATAATGCAGAGCTTGTCAATATGACTATTCCACTTCAATTCCTCATCAACAGTAACTCCTAGCAGCTTAGAGCATTTATCCAACTGAATAAGATTACCATTTAGACAAAGGTTATCGATGTTATATATTTTTTTAGTATTCTTAAATAAAATACACTTATTTTTGACAGTGTTAAGCAGAAGGTTGTTGTTAGATAGTTAATTGCACAGTCGACTGTGAAGACAGTTTGCAGTATTAAACAAATGTGGGAGAGATTAGAAATAGTATTGGTCCTAAAACTGAGCCCTGAGGCACACCCTTATTAACTTTCTGCACGTTAGGTAAATCATCATTGATTACTACTGTTTGCGAACGATTAGATAGACAGCTATTGAACCAATAAAGACGGATACCTCTAATTCCATAGTTATGTAGATATGTGATAGTCGCTTAATTGCTGTGTATGGAAAAGTATAATCTAAAATTTTTATTTTTAATTCGGAGATACTATCCACTCCCGTTAAACTTTATTTTTTATGTAACTACATAACAGGTTTGTTCGAACATGTAGTTCGCGAACGGTTCACGATCATGCGAACCAATCAGACAACGCATTCCAGTTCGCGAGAACTCCAATCTCTTTCTCTCATTCTCTGCTTGGTTCACGTGATCATGAACCGTTCGCGAACAGCATGTTCGAACAGCCCTAACAAAAAGTCACAAGAGTTTAAGTCTGGGCATTTGGCGTGGCCACTTTACTGTCCCACTTCGTCTAATCCGCAGGCTGGAGAAGAAATTATTCAGATAATTTCTAATCTCTAAACTAAAGTGTGAAGGTGCTCCGTTTGTTGAAACCAGAGATTATTGTAATTAGGAACTACGTTTTGGGTCAATAAAAGTTTTCTCCATTGGTAACGTGCTATAGACGATCCAATAATATTATCGTTGATAATTCCTGCCTAAACATGAACTTTTTAAGGACGTTGAGAGTGAGTTCCTATTACCCATTTAGGGGTTTCCTGAGCCCAACGTCGACAATTGAAGACACGAGTGGATAAAGGTGTTATGTTACGAAATCAAACTTTTTCAGAAATTAAGTTTTTTTACGTAATTTTTCTCAAAAGTATTGTAACATAACCCCTTCATACATTGACAAGACTCTAGTGTTTTTCTGGAATTTTCGATGGTGCTATGTGAAAGATGGGTACAAAACACCTTGATTCATGCAAAAAAGACAGTTTTTAAAATGCGACATAGCACCTTCATCCACTCGTATCTTCAATTATCTCTGTTAACATATCTATTTAACATTTAACAGATGTGGCTTCGTCAGAAAACAAGATGTTATTTCAGAAATCCGAATTTGGTTGGTACGCATTCCTCATGGTTTCACAAAATTGCAGCCGTCTATCGAAATCATCTGCCCTTAGTTCTTGGACTAATTTAACTTGGTAGGCATGAAATTTAGGATGTTATGTTTGATATTATTAAATGTTCCTGACAAGTTATAAAACATAGTAAGACATAGTGAATTGGCATCAACATTGAACGAGATATGACTTACAATTTTATACAAAGCTGTGTTTATTGAGCGATTCGTTCGGAGTCCATGCTGACATATACTAAATTGGTGAAATTTCTTAAAATAGGCAATTACCATTTCATTTATTAAAGATTCGTAGATTTTAGGAAATGTCGATAAAATGTTAATTGGGCGATAATTATTAAGGCAGTTAAGCGAAGGGAATATTCATTGAATCGGCTAATTTATTAATTATTCTAAGCACATCGCCTTAAACAACAGTTTGAGCCTTGTGGAAAGTTATTATCATGACCAACTGGATGGATATTAAATATAGAATCTTTTACAATTTTTTCCTTTACACTTTCTCTGTAAAGTTAATAATAATGAAACTGTAGGAATAAAATGATTTTTTTAGATATTTAGTTAGCACTGCATCTTTTCTAAAAGGCTCATTCAACTTTTTATTTATTATTATCAATTATTTAGAAAATATATAATGAAAAACTCACCAATAACAGCAGAAAAGTACAAGAATACATTAACTTTCTCGTCATCCATCTCTACTAAAAAATCACCAAATAAGACATTCACAAATACTGTATAAATACTGAAGTAGTCACTTCTATATACTTAGCAAGACGGCAGAATAATTGAAGAACCTAAGCATAGTGATAAAATATATATATACGAAATCAAGTTCACGTTGAATTATTTTTATTTATTTGTGTTGGCTTATCGCCAGTTTTTAAAACCACTACTACCGAAATCTTGCACATTTTTCTATTATTTTATCGAAGGAGAGACAATGGTGGGAACATACCAACTTTGAATTTTTATAAACACCAAATAGTCAACGGCCAGACAATGCTTTGTACGCGTGCAGATAGTGACAGTGGATTGTTTGTATCTGGTATCAAAGTTTGAAGTGCATATTTTTTGCATGTACATACAAGGGAAATCTTTAGTTCGTAAATCACTTGAATAAAACAAAGTGCAGTTAGATACAGGTAACGCCATTCAAATTCGCGGCTAATTAGATAATGCAAATAATAATTACCATTCGTTAAATTATGACGTCAAGAAAACTTTGCAGCCCGTATGTGTTCTTGTGACATGTGATTTAATTATTAGTCGTGAGGTACACAAATTTCTTTTTCGAATTTATAACCGTATGTTTTTTTTTTAATAAATAAAGTGTTTAATTATTTTTTTACGATTTCTTCGTTTATTTATTTATTTTTTCAATGATACCATTGACGTTGGAAAATATAAAGATAACATAAAAACAGAACATAAATATAAATATAAAAATTAAAGTATACAGGGTGTATCAGATATAGAGGTAAATATAATAATATGTAGCAGCTGTAATCATATACAATCAAAAAGTCTTAATGCACAGGGGGTCTATCTGTAAGCATTAACGAGAAAAAAATATTTTATAAATGTCGTGGGCTAGAGCCGCACCTGTGCCCAACCTAAATGCTGTCCCGAGTATACCCCCACATACCACTATCATTCAGTCATTACCGCTGTTAGTTTTGTGTGGATCGCCGCTTGGAGTGCAAGCCACTTCGAACATTTTATTTAAATTTTTCCCGTCTCGAAAAAACGATCCTTTTCAGGACCATCATGATTTCATATAAAGAAAATCGAAGCTTGATGCATCGGCAAAAGCGCGGGAATGTATAGATTCATCTTCGCGCGACATCATAGTAAAAAAGGCGTGTTTGCAAATTTTCTGTATCTATATTTATTTCTGTGTAATTCGATTCAATTCATTTTGCGTTATATGATTAAATAAATCCAAAAGAAATAATTCAGATTCATGTGGTACCGTTTATTAATAACTAACTCTCGATTCGACAAAGCAAAAGAAAATATTTACGTTTTTGTAACTACTGAAGTCGCATATCGGTGAAACTCGAACGTCTTATCCGGATATTAAAAATAATACTTTGTAGACTTACGTAGAATGCTCTTAACAAAAAAAGGAATGTTTATTTTATAAAAAGAAGAAATTTAAAATGTCTCAGTTTTGCTATTTTTACAAGGGCCTTTATCTATTCAGAATGACGTTAAATGAACTTACGGCATACCATTAAGAATAATACTAAATGAGTGCAATGTATTTATACATAATACCACGTTTAGCGGGTGCTTAACATGACGTTTCCTTGCATCAGGCCCGGACTAAAGAATTTCTGGCTCTAAATTTTACTTTATTTTATTCTTTAATGATGAAATCCGGTTTCGGTGGGTTTGTGCTTTATATGTCGTATAGTTTACACCCAAGCAAAATTTACTTTTATATTTGATACACCCTGTATAAAGTTAGTTTAAAAAAAACATCAAGAAAATAATAAAAAAACAAACAAAACACACACGAAATTCTAATATTGTTTAATGCTATTTAGGAAAAAACTCATCTAGTGAATAAAAACAGGAAGTGCTTAAAAATTTCTTTAAATGCAAATTAAAGCAAACAATGAAAGTTTCTTTCAAAGTATCAGGTAAAGAGTTATACATTTTTATGTTATAAATCAATTATGTGTGATTTATGAAATTTACTTGGCTTAGCCACAGTATAACACACTAAGGCCAAGCTCGCAAAATCCTTTGTTCTTTTGTGGTGCGTTTTGAATGACTTTCAAGCCCAGCTGCCATTTTGTAAAGCTGTTGCCGGGAATTTTCAAACGTATGGAATAATTTATATTTTAAAGGAAGTGGAAAAATAGATTTAAAAAAATACACAAATTTATGCGTTTTTCATTTTGATTTTGCTGCAAATATTTATGAACAGTTTATATTAATAAAAAACACGATTCCAGTAAAATAATGTTTGATTAAGTGATACATATATTTGCGAGTGTTTTACGATACTTATGTTCATATTCTTTCCTTTTTGTGAAATAAATCTTTATTTATATTTTTTATAGTGTAAAATATTCTTCCAGGAATAAATATGTTGTGGTTCTTTCTCAAATAAATTAATAAAAATGCAACAGCTTCGGTGGAAGGGACTTTCAAATTTCTGATACGAAGACACTTTTAATTAGGGTTCAAGAGTTATGATTATATCGTTTTGTGCGATACAAAGATTGTTCCTTTTTATTCGACTAGGTACTTCATTTCTAACATCCGACTCTGCACTGGTTTGTCAACAATAATGTCCGGGGGTGCACAAGTGGATAGAGTTCAGACGTAGATTATATAATATCGAATTGTCTATAATGTGAATAAATGCGATTAAAATTTATACCAGTATAATGCAGTTCAAACCAAAATCACATTATTTTAAAAAGTGAACATAAAATGAATTAGGATAGTTACTGCGATAAATAGCAATCTAGCTTAAAATGTGTATCTAACAAATAAATTGATTTAATGTGACCTAGGAATCTCTAAACAACGACAATAGTTCTTCTTATTCATGTAGTTTCTTAATTCTTGTCGTGTCGTATATATTAGATTCATTCGGAAATCCCAAGAAACTGCGACCATCGTTAGCATCAAAATTTATCTTGCGAGAGCGACTGGCACTACAACATGATACCCATTGGTGTCTTCTTTCACGGTTATTTGAGTTATTTCACTTAAACCTAACAATATAATATATAAGAAAGTATGTAAATATTATGGCCACTGGCCACCGACCTTACCTTTTACACAAGAATATCATGGTTAATTAAATGTTTTTAAAACTGCAGGGGTAATTCAAAACTAATAAAATACATAAAATAAATAAATAAAACAAGTAAATCATTTAGATTAAACGGATGTGTAAACTAATTTGTGTAGATACGAATGTAAACAATAACAAACTGCCATTTTGGAAAGCTGTTGCTTGAAGTGAAGCTGGGTTTAGAAATTTGGACCCCTATGACTCATCCATTGTCCTTATTCGGTGTACTCTGGCTTAGCTAGGTCACAGCGAACGAAATGTGGGTTTCTTGTATTATATTCATGAGTTTGTGAATTTCCTTTTATTATTATGCACATATATTGATACGGTTTGAATGTATAAATTATATGTGGTTGGAACACTCATACTTTTAAAATATTTGTTTAGTGTTTACATCAGTTCCTCAAGAAAGCAAACCATAATTTAAATGTGTACCAAACTTGATATTTTTTAATTTTTAATGATTAATATACTTTGAAAAAGTACGTTGACAAGAAACCTGTGTGCGTGAGAAATATGTTCCAAATAGACATTTATAAGACAATGTATTTAGCTAAATTCAGGCAACAAGGGGGAGGGGAACAATGACTTTAGTTACCATAGACAAGGATATAACTATTAGAAAGAGTTTAGACCATTGCGCATTCGCAAACTTTCAGATTGTGTAGAAATCGCCATTTTGATGTATAGATCAGCTGTTGTTGTAGTAGTTTTGTTTGGGAGGTTTATAAAACGCATTGTTTTTAAGGTTATTCGTGTTTATATTTTCGTATTATTTAAGCATTTCATATTTATACTATTATTTCGATTAAAGTTGTTTAGTAATTAGTAGTTTATTAAAGTGTAGTTGAATTATTGAATAATACGTTGTTAGTAAATAATTTATTTCGTTGGACCATTTTTTTTTAATATTTTAAGAGAGTTTAAGTGTTAAGAGAACCAAGAACAGTTAGTGAGGTGTGTGGTATTATTACTGTGAATAATTAGATGTGAATTAGCGTTTATGTTGTAGAATGTCTTGCTGCGTACCAGGATGTAAAAGCATCCGTAGATTGGTATCTCCTGATGACAACATCAGTTCCCATCAGTAAGAGCCAACTATAATCTACCTGTTATGGGTATGTGGTATAACTTTATTGCATTCTCCTTTGTGAAGAGTGCTTGTTGCAGTTAACGTCTGCTGCAAAGAATCTGAGAGAAAATAAATATACACTGTCGCAATGAAAGAATAAAGGTATTTCTGCACTGTTGACACAAAACATAGACATGACATGTATTCTATTTCGGATGGATTAATAGTCAGATGATCCGAGAGATTAAGAATATGTATTGGTAATTTCAGCATATCGCAGACAGTTCCTTGAAGAACATCCGATCTTATTAACAAAAGTGATCATTGAGTGTTATTGTAAAATACGGCTTCATAGTTCGGTGAAATTAACGCAAGAACTGCAAGTCGAATTAGTAAGAAAAAAAATTAAACGAACTTATATTATTTAGTCACCAATAAAGAAATGTCATATGACATAATGTGTATTTACTATACCCCAGAAATATGAAATAACCTAAAAACCTCAAATTTCAAGTAAATGTATTAGCTTATACATTTGAATAAATAAAAATGAATTAAATATCACTGTAATGTCTTTCTAGCAGTAAAAAATACAATTTCCTCTATGTATATAGTATAATACTAGTGTCAAAAGGAAGTATGAGCATTTTATTTATTTTTTTATTTTAAAATATTACCATTACGTCCTTGTTTTATCTTTAAATGTTTTTTCACGATCCTGTCATACATCAAAATGGCGGCCTCCATGTGATCCGAACACTGCGCATCTCTAAGCTCTATCTATATATTTATCCTTATCTATGGTAGTTACTGACGTGCCCTTCCCCCCTCCCTCTTCCCCCTCCCCAAGCCAGCGAAACATAGCTGTGAATTATATCTTACATTAAAAAGAAACAGCCATCTTTTTTTTTCTTTTTTTTTAAGTAATTATGGCAGGAATATAATTTTAATTTAAATTTATATCTAAAAAAACAGTCAACCATTTCAAATTTGTTCTGATACACTATGTGCTCCTTAATCCACGATTGTCGTTCCAACCTACACCCACTTATTCCGGCAAATATTCTCTATAACCACCATACATGTAACCATAAGTGTAAAACAATAGATAGATTTGTCAGTCATAGTAAGTCAATGAATTTGTATTGTCATTGTAAAGTTGTAGCTAGAATTGTGTGTAACTTTTCTTCTTTTCATTTAAATACGAAATCTATTATGAAGGAGATTGTTTTTAACGATCTAAGAAATTAACAATAAGTATTCGTTGTTAGGAATAGTACCTACAGAGACATCTATTTTATAAAAGAATTTCCGGTTTTATGTTTATTCACAGTAATGAAATTTTTGTAATCTTGCTCATCCTTAAAAGTCTGGATTTATAAATGTGAGATTTCTGCTTTAGTTGAGTAATGTGATAACCGCATTATCACGACCAAAAAAAACCGCGACCTCTCGGTTACATAGCACTAGTATCCATGGATTTGTGGGAAATATTTATTTTATTCAAGTAAAGATTTTCTTAGTATATTTACAAAATCATTTTTTTTTCACCAAGAGTTTTCTTAAGAGTAAAATAAATATATTTATTTTATAAACATTTGTACAATCACTTACGCATTGTGCAAACAGGAAGTAATTTTTTTACACATCCTACTTAAAACTCATCAGGAGTTAACAAAACATAAATTAATTGAAATTAAGGATAAATCATTTCCGCATCATTTCTTGTATTTCTTGCAAACTCTTTCCTTTAGTCTCAGGCACACACCAAAACGTAAATATAACGCTGACCAAACAAAACATTGCCAATATCCAAAACGTATAACCCATTCCCAGATAAGTTATTATTGGAGGAAAAAATGTGGTAGTACAAAAAGTCCCCAACAAGCAGACGAATATGGTAATAGTTGATGCGAAAGATTTAATTCTTTGCTGGAAAAGCTCGCTCAAGACCACGAAGGGCACTGGCCCAAAACCAGACGCATAAGCGATCATGAAGCATATTATACTCAATATGGGCAACCAGAATATCCCATCGACGTTTACATTACCTTCTTTCAGGTAGAAATAAACACCGAAAGCTATTAAGGATAAGCACATGCCCACACCTGAAAATAACAATAGGATCCTTCGTCCTAGATTTTCGATGAAAATTGAAGAGATTATGCAAGCCAAAATCTGCACCACGCTAATTATGATGGTCGACAAGTCTGATGGGAAGGTACTGCCAGTTTCATCGAAGATCGATTGCATGTAGAATAATATTATGTTAATTCCAGATAATTGTTGGAAAAGTACCAAGCCGCAAGTTACAAAAATCCCTCTCAGGAACTCCTTTTTTCTTAACCAATCCTTTAAAGAGGTTCCATCATTGAAAGTCTCTTCGATATTCTTTTTGATGCCTTCTAATTCTGTCTTAACTTTATCTTCTGGGCATCGCCTGATTTTTCTCAAAGATTTTTCAGCGTCCTTAAAGCGTTTCTGAGCCACCAACCAATGGGGACTTTCTGGCACAAACCAATCGAAAGTGGCCATGAATAATACTGGTGCAGCAAAATTGACCAGATTCAAAGTATTTAAGCTCACCACAGACCCGATAGCGTTAGTAAAAAGTATTCCCAACATCACGAATAGCACCATGAACATTCCTAAAATTCCTCTGTTACTATCCTCAGCTATTTCGCCGATATAGACTGGTACAACAGTGAAGATTATTCCAATTGCCAAGCCGCAGATGAATCTGGCTATGTACACAAACATTACTGCGTTTGCGAAGTGCATGAATCCAAAACCGATTATGCTAATCAGTACTGAGATTATCAATGTCTCCTTCCTTCCGCGTTTGTCTGCTAGGTAACCAGAGATTAAGGAACTCACAGCTGCTCCTAGCGGTACTAGGGATGCTATTAAGGATTCCTCTAGTGTGGCCAGAGTTGCTTCTGGACCCAGAGGATTGTGTGCTCTGTCGATGGATCCATTTAATCTAGGTATTGCTGGCGAGGTCCAAGCGAAACAGCATCCGATGATGAAGGCAGCAAAATTAGCTGAAATGAATAAAGTTTTTATTTTAGTAGATGTTAAGTATGTGGTAAGGAATTTGGGAACAAGGGGAGGTTATACATGCATTTGTTTAGGTTGAGCGACGTTTGGCTGTTTGACGTGTCTTTAATAGTTAGTAAAATCCTCTATCATGATGTATACGAACGCCGAGATGACTGACATAGGTTTCATGCATGGACTTGCTGATGGAAACTCATTAGAAGCTAGACGATTGTACATTGAACGATTTCCTGTCCGTAATGTCCCCGACCGAAAAATCTTCGAAAACATTCATCGACGCCTTCGTGAAACAGGCTCAATCAAACGAAGTGGAGGCCCGGAAGATCAATGACTGCAAGAACGGTACAATTGGAGCAGAATCTGCTGGAGATGATAGAGAAAGATCCTGGTAGTTCTACGCGAAAAATTGCAAATACTTTGAATGTAAGTCATTGGACAATATGGAAAAATCTTAAGGACAATTTGTTGTATCCATACCACATTCAATGCGTTCAGGCACTACTACCTGTTGATTTTCCTCCACGTTTTGCATTATACCAATGGATATTGCAAACATTAATTCGCATCTTTCTATTCCTGGCACAGATTCTTTTTACCGATGAAGCCAGTTTCTCAAGAAATGGTAAAATGATAGTTTTTTCATAATAACCATGTGTGGGCAGATGAAAATCCGCATGAGTTATTTGAAGATCGTTTTCAACATCAGTTCTCGTTGAATGTTTGTGTTGGAATTGTGGGTGACTATCTAATTGGACCGGTATTTCTACCAGGAAGACTTACTGGCGTGGTGTACCGCAACTTTTTGGAAACAACGCTGTCTGAGTTTCTGGAGGATGTACCATACGCGAGAAGAATTGCAATGTGGTTTATGCACGATGGTGCACCACCACATTTCAGTTTGGTTGCTCGTAATTTTTTAACAGCAACATACGGAGATCGCTGGATTGGTCGAGGTGGGCCACATGCCTAGCTTGCTCGATCCCCAGACTTAAATCTCCTAGATTATTTCTTCTGAGGATCTCTGAAGTCAATAGTTTACGCTACTCCAGTGGAGAATTTGGACGACTTGCGAAATCGGATAATTGCTGGGTGTAAGTCAATTAGAAACGACCCTGATGTGTTTGAAAGAGTTCGACAGGCATTGGCGAGAATATTGAATGCTTGTATCCAGGCTGGAGGAAGCCATTTCGAACATTTATTGTAGATTGAGCAACTTTACATGTACTTTGATAATTAAATGTTGTTATTGTCGCAAATCTTGTTCGCTTGGTATCTTCGAAACAAAGGGGTTTTTCAAAAATCATCATAGGACAAAATATTCTGAGAATAGGCCAAGGAATAACCGCTTGAATTTTTGCCGCGTGTTTACCCAACACCCTGTATAACTTCAACAACGACCAATTGCAAAAAAAATTATATTTAAGCAATCATGGCAAAAGAATAGATTTTCAGGAAGTTTATATAAAATGTCTTCTCTAGCATAATTTTTTTTTCTTTCGCAAATACGTATTTGTGATCATGTGATTAAATTATCACTTGGACTTTATATTCTCAAAAACCCTGTATATGACCGTCATTATTGCTTATTCTAATTTGTAGTTAAAGTTATAAAAATATGGATAAGAGTATCAGAATGTCTATAAAAAGATTACTGAAGCAATTAATATAGACGGAATCACGTGATGGTCTAATTTTAAAACACTAAGTATTATTTTTGTTGCTCATGTGCTTTTTTATGGACTACATAGAGATCATAACTAAGTTATTCATGCTAGAAAGACAAAATTAAGGCAACTAGACTTTATTGTTATTCTGATATTCTGATGATTTAGTGAAATAAATAAAACAGTACTTAGTATATCTAATAATTAAATTTTGTTGGACACAGTAATTTAAGATATTTTAATATACGCTTACCTGAAACAGCACAGTAATATAAGAAAATATTGCATTTTCCGCATTTGAAAAACATTCTCATCGCTCAAAACTACACATGAAACTTCTCGAATGTAACTGAAATTCTAGTCGAATTACAAGATTCAAGTTTAACGTGAAATTTAGTTGTATTAGCTTATTCATTTTACAGCCACATTACAATTATTCCTCATTTTATTACAATTTATGCGGTTCACTTAGAAATACGAGGCCATAATGAAACTATTGTACCGTAAAATGTCTCGAAAGACCGTGCAGTATAATTTTTGCTATAATCTAGTATGTCATTTCAAATATAAGATGCTTTGTTCGTTCCTTATCTGGTGTTAATTGTATTATAAAAGTGTCGTGGAATTATGGAAAGAATAGTCTTGTAATTAATTATAATTTATTTGAAATTAAAAGTTGTATTTTTAGTATTTGTTTATTACGTTTTTATTTCTTAATGCGTATTTTTTACATTTTAAGCGTTTATAAAAAAATGTTGTACATAGTTTATAACAGGATTGTGTCATACATTTTATAAGAAATTCGGTTTTTTTTTTATAACAAAGATATTTTATGTGATTGTTCATATGTTACCTGATAATGACTTCCAGCAAACAATTTAATTCATGAGTTTACTTGAGGTCGATTTGATTCAATGCAGTCATGATTTGTAAAGGTCAGTAAAATGATTGGGAGCTGAAATGGGCGTTTTGCAGCGCTTGAACATATTTATGAATACAAATGCAACAATGAATTAAATAATTAAATTAAAATAGGAGTTCTTCCAGAAACACCAAAGAGTGAGTCTAGGTAGGGGAAGGGATTAACTTTTCTTTTTAATAATTTGTAATTTGACTGTAGCAAACGCGCCATCTAGCGGGACTGCTAGTCCATGAACTATCCCAAGCTAGTTCAATGACTGCATTGCCTGCTTTATGCTACAGTCGCTTGCGGGTGAGAATTTGGCACGTGGCTCCTAGGGGACGCACAAACTGAATTCTTTTTCACTTAGTAGGTGATTAGCGATGAAAATGGGTTTATACACTCGGGGGAGCGCTGATGACACTTGGTACGTAGAAACTTGGATCAGTTCCTAGTGTTATTCCTCTTTTATTGCTCTTGCTAGTATGCGGTGCTTCCTACAATAGACCATGAGCCTCACCTAGTGGCACATTCTATCGGTTCATTGTATTTAAGCATTTTTTCTCTGATGTTTCATTACGTCATGGTCAGCCGTTCTTTGGAATCACAATCTTACGCAGTCTGGTTGTCGTTTATACAAGCCATCTAGTGGGACTGGCAGTCCATGAACTATTAAAATTACGCAAGCAGTAAAGTTGTTGGGTGTCCACATTGACGCAAATGTTTTTTGATTATGTATGTGGAAGGTTGGGCAGTGTATACTGAGTTCTACTTCAAATGAGAAGTGTTGCTGATCAAAAAAAAAAACACTGCTAAACACTTATTACGCGCTGGCATACTCTGTAATAAAATATTTTGGTTTGGGGTAATGCCACTGGGTGGAAGAGAGTCTTTATTCTGCAAAAAAAGAATAATAAGGTCAATCTTTGAATTAAAGTATAGAGACACCTAGGCTTCTTTTACCATCAACAAAATTTTAATATTTCACTGCTTATACAGGGTTTTCCACGGAAGTGGCTAGTTAGAAGTTTTCCGGCTTGCCGAAATTCTTCAGTTTTAAAAATTTGGGGTTTGCAACAACTTGGTACTTACTTTTTTCTAAAATATTTCCAACTTTTTTGCACTTCCAGTTTACCGGAAGTCGCCATGAGCTTTGTTATTTCTAATAGAACACCCTATATATTATTATATTTTTGAATTTACCATAAAATTCTATGGCGATTACTACTAGGGTTTCCTATACCTATGTTCAACTGTTTTTGAGATATTTCGATTTTTGTTAAAATTTTGACATTTACATCGTTATATGTAATTGATTGATTCTCACTTGGTTTAAATGTCAGAAGTCTCCCACTTTAAATTTAATAAGTACTAACATTGTTTTACCGAAACGTAATAAAAAAAATCATTGGAATTATACAGGGTGTTTAAAAATTAGTGACATTATCAAAGAATTTTGCAAAGTTGCATAACTTAATTTTTTTCAAATAGAACACCCTGTATATTTTTGTATTTTTGGATGTAGAATTAAATTTTGCACCGATTTGCTCTAACATTCCCTATACCCATCTTCAGTAGTTTTCTTTTAAATTACTCGTTTTGTTTATTACCGCTTTCAAATGGCCGAATATTTTCTATCTGCTAGGCCATGACTTTAACATCACAACAATTTATTATTGTTAGTAAATATTATTGTTATAATCATTGTTTGTTACACGTCGCGTGTTCAGATGGATGCACATTATTGTGGAACTTATGAATTATAGATAATGAAAAATATTGACGGAGCTTATTTTAACCTGGATACTTTAAATTTATTTTAGATTCACTGAGAATGCAGAAAGAACTTATAGAGAATTTACTGTAATTACAGAAATTTATTTGTCGTTAATATATCTAACGGAATTCAGAAAGTTTTGAAACGATTTCTCTTAATAACTTGGTTAACCGGAAGTGCAAAAAAGTTGGAAATATTTTAGAAAAAAAGTAAATGCTAAGTTGTTGCAAACCCCAAATTTTTAAAACTGAGGAATTTCGTTAAGCCGGAAACTTATAACTAGCCACTTCCGTGGAAAACCCTGTATATTTATGAGTCATGAGAAACTAATACGCAATTCTGACATTCATGATCAACAACCCAACTTATTTGGGAAAACATTTTTACAACCTTTTGCCTAATAACATTAGAAATTGTTCCCATCCTAAACAATTCAATTGCATGCTTAAACAACATTTACTTAAATCAAGCTTTTACTCAGTTGAAGAGTTCATACAGAGTAATTAATGTAGTGCTAGTTTAGCCTTAATGTGTAGTCCGATATTTGTTTTCACGTATATACTTTCAGGTTTACATTGCTTGACATTGCATGTCCTATATCTAATTTGATCTTTGGACAAAATAAATTATTATTATCCGAGATAGTTCAATGACTGCATTGCCAGCTTTATGCTACAGCCATTTGCGGGTGAGAATTTGGCACGTGGCTCCTACAATAGACCATGAGCCTTGCCTGGTGGCATATTCTATCGGTTAATCAAGGAATAGTATTTCGCTATCTGGGTATCTACATTAATATTGTAATAATTTGACGTATATACCTACATAGTTCATACATTAAAGTACCCTTTTTTTTATTAATTAAAACTAAAAATGTAAAATGAAACAAATGTTATTTTAGGCAGATACATTAAATAAAAATCTCTTTTATTAATATAAACATTTATATCTATATGTACATAATATCTTCTAGTGAATTTGACCTGTTAGAAACCTGTAAGTGCGAACACTATCTTTACACATGCGTCATCGTATTTTAACATTAATTGAGAACTTTGTTGGTGCTACACTTTCTGCTGGCGCTGGCTTGTGATTAAAACAGGATAGAAGATTCATTCTTTACATATATGTATACAGTCATCGACATTAATATTTGGCACCATCAAAGCGTCGAGCCATTCGTTCGAGTGCTAAATAATAATGTGGACGACTGTACCTGAGAGAAAAACGATATGTACCAGTGTAATTGGTGTATCACTAATAAACAAACCTGTCCTATAATTAATACTTGAAGCCTAAGGGAGTTCGTGAAAAGAAGTACTACCAACAAAGAACCTGTCATACATTTAATTCTTGAAGCCTAAGGAAGCTCGTAAAGAAAAGCCACGGGTAACAACATGTGACAACTCTTTTCGATAAAAATGCTGAGGAAAGAAGAAGGAACATCCTTAATTTCCTTAACGAGTCTTGACTGGTCGATAACATTGGATCATATAGAAAGTTACAATTAGTAACACAATTTACTAAATTTTCTTAATGAATTTTTAAAATATTTTTTCACAAACACTAACTTATGAACTAATAAGTAACAATTACACAAAAAGAGGTAGCAAATGTTGTATGAAAAAAATATTGACAGGGAAACAAAAATTGAATTGTGTTGCGTTGTGTGAATTTGCTTTTTTTGAAAATATTTGGAATACCTAATAGCATTGTTTATATACATACTAGTTAGTCAACCTTATGGACAAAATAGCTAACGGATTTTTCAACATTTTGGACAAAAGCGGTAGATGGCAGCACGCCGTTGATGTCCGTCTCGATTTAAATATAAACTTTATAGTTAGACTACTACATACAAGATGGCTCTCTTACGTGTCGGTAAAATATTATTTAATTGCAATAGTTACCTCGTAAGTTGTAGGCAAATTGTAGGTGAGGCCCGGGGAAAGGAGAGGGTGGATAGGCGATGACGCTGTGATGACGCGCCATGCGATAATTCTCGTGTTTACATTGAAATGTTTGTTTTATTAGGAAAAATAAATATTTAGTTTGATAATATATAATCGTTATTTTTTTACCATTTTACTTTACTTTTTTTTAGTTTCTAATTTAATGTTATGCTCTATATATGTGTGTAGTTCGAAGTTTTGTGTTATATTTATATCATATTTTTTATTTGATTTACTTATGTTTACTATTGCATAATAGTAGAAATTCGTTTTTCATTATAAAAATAAACATGTAGTTTGGGAGTACAAATCGCCATTTATATTTACATATATACACCACGTTACTTATTAGGTTTGTTTGTTTGTCTGATCTAAGCAGATCCATGAAATTTTACGCGTTTGTTTGTATTTTAGAGCATGATTTGTGCGTGTTTGTTTGTTTAGAGCAAGCAAATCCAGATCACAAAGAGGTTCTTCTTTCTGCTCGCGATCCGACGTCCGAACAATTACGAGCAATTTGTGCAACATAACCTAATCGCGCTAACACCGTGTTGTAAACTGTCGTTTGTAAATGTAATCCGATTTATACCTGCATCAAATATGCACGATATGGATAATATAATGATACCAATGTGATTGATGTAAAGAACGATCGTTATATTTTAAAAACTTCACTTGGTAGGTACATAAATACTAGTATATGATGCATTTTTATTGTAGTCTAGATTCATTAGTTTGAAAAATTACTTTTACTTTTCCCATTCATAATAGCTGTGACAATAAGTAAATAATAAAATTAAGGTTATATTGGCTTTCTCTTGATTGGCTGAAAAGTTACGATGTAACCTTGTATATACGGATGCTGCCCCCAAAGGTTACCTCGTAACTTTTCAGCCGCTCAAGAGAAAGAGCGCGAATGTGTCATTACGTATGGTGTTTTCAATAAGTAAAGTGGTGCATATATGTAAAAATAAATGGCGATTTGTACCCCCAAACTACATATTTTTATCATTATATAAAAAACGAATTTCTATTATTATGTAATAGTAAACATAAGTAAATCAAGTAAAAATGTTTTGTAAATATAAGAAAAACTATATAAATTTCCCGCCTTTACACCAGTTGAAGTTAGCGACAGTACCGCTATACACCGGAGAAGCGAAGATAGCAATAGGAGAGAGAAGGAGAAGAAGGTTTTCGTATATAGTATATACGTTCGAACGAAAAACCCGCGTTTTATTAAAATTTTAAATATAAAAAGGCCATCGAACTACAGATTATATATTATCAAACTAAATACTTATTCTTCTTAATAAAACAATCATTTTCTGATTATTATATAATCATAAATATAAGTAAATTAAGTTAACAGAACAACTTATTAATTTCAAAAACTAAGAAAATAAAAATTGAGAAATAGATTTGTTTTTTTTTTCGGCAAATTTTCGTCCTTTTAGATTTAACTTTTCTCTTTTCAGTGATTTTTGTTTTAAGTTTAAACATTTTATTCATAAAAGAAAAAACCTCAATTTAGAAAATTGTTCAATTAATATTTCGTCAACAAGAACGTGCCTTGCAATATACTTTCAATTTCTTTATTTTTATAACAGAATACCTCAGAATTCTAATCTTCTAATGTAAACAAACACGAGAATTATCGCGAGGTGCGTCATCACAGCGTCACATGCATCCACCCTCCCTTTTCACCAGGCCCCACAATTCGCCAATGCTAGTAAATCACCGATACGGATTCCGTCGTTTCCGCAGATGGATAAAACACAGAAATCTGTCTCTCACTCTGACCGAGATACCTGTTATATTTATCACATTTTCAAATCATTTACATTCACCGATAGAGTGAACCACTTCCCTGAGCAATACTTTATTTTTCCGAAAATGCATTACGTTGACTAACTAGATATATTTAAATAATGCTAATAGGTATTAGAAGAATTTGTGCATTATGGATCACAACTTGTTAGAGTAGTTGCTTGCCTACGATGCTACATTTTTAATAAGAAGTTATTGCAGGTGGGTTAACTTTTTGCATTAGTTCCGGTGAAGCGAATCAGTTTTAAATCGAATTTCAGTTTATCTGGAAAAGCATTGGTCACATAGATCTCAAAAAGTCGAAAGATATGTTTTATAAACATTTGAAATTTTTTTTAACATAAAATGAGGACCAGTTCCTTAAGAAATCATCACTGATCATTCGTATTTCAAGTTTGCTACTATCTTATTTTCGCTCCCATATATTCCCACACAACAACTTGCTCGCTAAAATCTGGGATTTTACAAAAAAAAAACATTTAGGCCATTCACTTTAGGCTAAAACTTGTGCACAGCACAGATTTTGCAGTCCAATCTATAATACTGAATTGATAAGTTTGGCACAAATTCGAGTCATTCCCGCACATTGCAACAATGCGTTTTAAAATAGATCCAAAAAATTGTTAAGTGAACTGAGGAAGTTAGCTCAATCCAATCAAATAGCACCAAATATTCATTAAATATGTGTTATACCTATACTTTTATATTCTCAAAATATTAAACTGGTATTTTATAAATATCTGATGCTGCTCGAATTTAATCTATTTAACTACTTTCGAACGGAAATAAAAAAAATACTACGTGAATTTAAATCTTAGGAACCGATACCCAGTCCTTAGCCTTCAATCACATTTGGCCGCGAGCAAATTGTCCAATTGCTCTTGTGTATACACGACAACGAATTCCTTAGCTGATAATCCTTCGAATACAGACGAAACACAGGATTTCAGATTGTAGAACACCAGGACTTGATTCCTAGCCGCGAAATCTCCAGCTATGGACTGCATTACTTGAGCCGCTGTGAAATCAGCACCGTAGATGTAGCTGCAATCGATTACCACTGGATTATCTTCTTTGAGGGAGTGCTTGGTCACTAATCTTCTGACGTAATCTAGCGAGGGGAAGATCAGCCACCGGTCCGGAGTTAGCATCAAATATTCTATACCGGTTTCAGTCTGAAAAATTTGTTTTTAGAGCGTTTTGCAATTGGAATCGCATATACAATAGTGCATTCGAAAAATCTGGAAATACCCACATAACAACGTGTTGTTAATGTGTTTTGAGAAAAATCATAGTATACATGTCGATTAATGTTTTAAAAAACTTTCTTTTAATGATAGTAGCATTGTTTTTGCAATGACCTTGAAAAAGTTATGACGTCATGTGTTTCTTTCTTTTTTCACATGGGAATATAGCACTTTTGCTTGTTTTTTGGAAAGGCATTGTCGTTCCCTGAATGATACTTAAAAAATACTCATATCTAGCATAAGAAGGTTTTGGAAAAATACTCAAAATTTGTGAAAAAAATAGATTAAGTATTGAAAATGTTAGCTTTGGAGGTCTTGGCAAATTCCTACATTGTAGTAAAATTCAGTCCCTGAAGGTAATACGCGTATTTACAAACACCTGAATGCTGGGAATACTATTCTTGTGTATTTTTTGGTTTGTCAAAAGCATTTGACACACTAAATTACGATATTCTTTTGTGTAAATTGTGGAAAACGCGCTATCCTTCAGAATCTTTTATTGTTGTCCACAGTCCAGTCGTACGAACACCGTCCGAAAGCAATGTGTATCTCCTGGAATTGATATCACCTGCGGTGTGCCTCAAGGTTCCAGCTTGGACCTACGCTGTTTGTTATATATGTAAACGAGTTGTGGTTGCCATTTTATCTGTGGTTGTTGTAATTCGTTCATATCATGAGCTTTAGTAATGTATATAAATATTTTACAAGTGACACAACCCCAAAAGAAGTAATTAAATGGGGTTAAGTCGGGAGATCTCGATGGCTACTGGAGTGAACTTCTCCCCCCAGTCCATCAGTTTCTAAACGTATCATCAAGATATCGACGTACATCTTTTGCATAATGTGGAGGGGCCCCATCATGCTGGATCCATATTCTCCCGTTGGGTGAATCGATACTTTCGTTATTGGGGTAGAGAACTGCCAACTCAAGAATTAGTTCGTCTCTTAAAGACTGAAATTACCTTTTTCCATAGTGGAGGGTATGGAGTGCCACAGGATGACATGTCAAAAAAATTCAGCTTTGTGAAAGAATTCACCACAAAGCTTAGCAATAAGAGCGAGTGGAATCAAAATACCATCTAGAAGAATAGAAATGCCATCAAATGGTACAGGGATGGTTGCAAAATAACAAAGGGGAACTGAAATAGGAATATATGGGCCTAGAACCAAAATTAGTTCCAAGATGGTTTGCAAATGCCTAGGAAAATGAAACGAGCTATGCAAAAGGAATAAAGTAATCCTCCTGTGGAGTCAAAATCACATAGGAGTGGAAGGATACCAAAGAATGGATAATCCTGGAAAAAAAGAGGCTATAATACTATAAGTCAGAGTGCAATACTGAAAAAAATGAAAATGGAGCAGAAAAGATCAAATTATTTTGGAGAATCTCTAGCAAATGAGGCAAATTAAAATTCATCTGGGGACTTATAACCAGAAGGGATTTACAGAATGCATCAACCTGAGTAAGAACGTTATTCGCATATTAACAAGAATACTTTCAGGCCATTGTAAACTGAAAGGACATCTGAGTAAGCTTACATTAGTAAAGGAATCTGAATGTAGATTTTGTGGGAAACAGGATGAAATTGCGTAGTACTGAGCAACTCAAGGGCGTTGCACCTGGGAGCATGCGAAATCAAAGAAGGAGACATATCTAACTAACCTTCTCATATCCTACACTTTCTGAAAGGAGTAGGATTGGAAGTCCAGCTGTAAAACAGCAAAAATAGGGGACGCAATAGATTTCTTAGGTCGCAATGCAATATCACTTTCCATTGATGCATACATTTTTTAAGTGTCATTTAGAGAATGACAGCATCTATCCAAAAATGAAGCAAAAATGCTATATTGCCATTTGGAAAAAAATGCATGATGCATTACTTTTTCAAAATCCTTGCAAAAACGACATTACTGTTATTAAAACATAGCTTTCCTAGCATATTATGATTTTTCTCAAAAAAAATATTAATTACGTTATTAAATGAGTGTTTCCAGACTTTCCGGTATAAGACTTACAGTTAATTTTTCGATTAAAATCTCTGGCCTTGCAGCATGTTTTAATATGAAAATCATATTCATTCCTATGCCGACCAAAATCCCAAATTCCAATGGTAGAAGTAAGCAAGCTATGAACGTTGCTATTCCCGATACCAAATCACTTTCTGCAACCAGCGCCAAATGGAAAAACAAAGAATAATATATCGCTAAGAATGACCAAGCTTACTTTTAGATCTCCACATGGGTTTGATGATCCTAATGTCCACCATTAAGAAAGATGCAGCTATCGTAACAGCTGCCAAAGCCGGTTTTGGAATATAATAGAAGTATGGAGTGAAGAATAGTAGCGTTAAAATGACTACAACACCAGTGTGGAAGCCTCCAAATGGTGTAGCGACACCGCTGCAGTGGTTAATAGCACCTCTTGCCAAAGGAGCGTTCCCTGGATAGCCCTGCATGAAGGAATTGGCGATGTTCGTCAAACCCAAAGCGATTAATTCTTGGGTGGTGTCAATCGGTTTCCCATCAGCTGGAAAAGTATTTTTTTTCAATTTACGCTTTTGAAAAGCTCACTAATCTTACCGAAGGCTTTGCACAGAGCCATGTTCTCCAATATGGCGATGAGGGGTACAACCACAATTGACCCTCCGAGATTAGAAAGCATTTCTCCGAAAGTGTGAGTTACATTTCCGTTTTCGTATCCGAATGGTGGTACTTTGGGATCTGGGAGACCATTGGGCACATCGCCGATTAATCTGAAGGGTAATGGTTGACCTTCTTCGTAGATTGCATAGGCCATTACTCCACCTATCACGACTAGAAAAGCGTTCCTGGCTGTGCTGGCGAACCATAGACTCTTGTTGACGATCTTGTGCCATGTTTTCGGCTTCACCTCATCGAATGGTGATTTATCGTTGTTTATAAATTTAGATGGTTTTGGCCCAAATTGAACAGCAGCTAATTGCTGCAAGAAAGAAAAAAATAAGGAAATTCTAAATGGTGATACTAAAGTATTTAGACTTGCATACAGGGTGAGGTAAATGCATGGATCCATTCGAAAATCTTTAATATGGCTACTTTGATTTTGATAAGATTTTAACGTTAGTTAAATACAAAACGAATGCGAATCAGACTTCCGGTTTAGCCAGAAAAAGTTTTTAATTTTGAACGAAACTGTAGGTATATTTTTATGAATTTCAATAAATAAAACAATAATAAAGACAAAGTTATTTTTCTATTTTGCACATACAATGAGCACTTTGTATGACTGTTTTGCCGGAAAACAGTATCACAAAGTTCCACTTTGTAACACTGTTTTTTCCACTTTGTGACACTGTTTGTGGTGATATTTTATGAGGTTGGTGGTGCAATTCGTGGTTTGACATTTAACTTTTGACATTCTTATATAGGCTTTTGCATGGAATTGCAAGAATTGTGTCACAAATATGGAAACGCTAAAATTCCCTGCAAGGATAAGAAATTCTATTTTTAATAATAAATATATGTAAATTAATGGGAAATAGTATAAAACACACGTGTTACAATGACTGTTGTAATACTCATACTTTAACCCTAGTCCTACCAACGTTTTATCGTAACGTGTCCTACCAAGGTGTGCCTCACAGGCACACATCTATTTGTACACATTGTTGATGTAAATAATAGCAAAATATGCATTATTTATTTCATGTAGTAGGTATACAGTAAGATTAAAACATATAGAAAGAATATTGTGTGTCAGAAGATATAATTTAAAAATAGTACAAGATAGTAAAATATTTGAAAGTTATTTATGTAGTTTGCAATTTGTGCACGTGAGTATTTTCTCTGAATGTTCACCACAAACCGTTTGCTTACACTTATCACATAACTGTGTTGACATTCTGCTTTTCTTTGATGGGCAAATATAGCACCGTTTTCGTTTTTTTACTTCTCGAGCCGAAGACTCCCCTGTGGTTGGTACACTTGATTCAACGTAGTTTGTATCAATGAAGTATGACTTTTATGCAAGCCACTCAAACTACGACGTCTAATTTGCCCCAGTACTAATTCTGTTGTAATTTCTCGTAAGAAAATTTTGCAAAGTCTTCGTTTTTTGGAAATATGCCAGTCAGGATGGATATTTCTCCAAATGACAAATGAAGCTACTCCACACACATCAATTATATTGAACAAATAAACCAAAGGCCACCTATTAGTTTTGCGTTTCACTGAATATGTATGTACCATCTGATCAAGTGTATCCACCCCTCCTTTCGTGGAATTGTAGTACTTATTGATTTCAGATTTATTTTTATTTTCCTCATCAGTGGTGGAGTCGTTGTGCATTGTAGATAATAATATGACACAGCGATTTTTCTTAGGTACATAAGATACCAAAGTCATTGTCTTCTGAAAACCAAACAAGTTGCTTTCAATATTCCGTCGCCTGTGAGGTAAAAAATTTGGTGGTATGCAGCGCTTATTTTTTCTGAGCGTTCCTACACAAGTTAGGCCTTTGGTAAGCAAACTGGATGCAAGCTCGTAGCTGGTGAAGAAGTTGTCGAACGTAATATTCCTTTTAGTTCTCAGAAAAGGTTCACAAAGGTCTTCAACCACCTTTTGCGCTAAGTTTTCTGCTCTGTTGAGATCTTCTTTTCCTAAGTACGGTATACCACGTAACGGATAACTAGTTCCACTATCGCATATCCACCAAATTTTCATACCGTACTTATCTGGCTTGCTTGGCAGGTACTGTCGGAAAGATACACGACCTCTAAAAGGCACCAGTTGTTCATCGATGGTTAGATTACTGCCAGGAAGATAATATTTCAGCAAGTTTGTATTAACACGGTCCCACAGGTCTCTAATTGGTGCCAACTTGTCCTTTTGCCTTCGGAGGGTTCTGGTCGCTTTATCGTCAAAACGAATAAATCTTAGTAATTGAGTAAATCTATTTCGTGACATACACGCTCGATAAACAGGATTTCCATATAAAGAATTCCATAGCTCATTATAGTCCACCATTCCTTGATTATTTCTTCCAGCAGTAATCAAAAGGCCCAAGAAAGCACGGATTTCAACGTCGTCAACTGGTTTCCACAAATCGCCAAGAATACGAACAGCCTCCTTATTAGTGAAAGTAACCACAATACCAATAATCGTATCATCAAAAAACAAATTGAATGCGTCACAAGGAGTATCAACATGCACTCCAGGTGGAAGTTTCACTTTGTTCAAAGCTGTTGTAATTATGTTGTGTGCACGTGTTTTTCCCTTGGCAATCGGCGTGGCATTCCACTCGGTACCATCTTTTCCAATAAAAGTTTGCGAATGGCCGGGCGGTTCATCATTAGCATCACTATCGTCACTTCCTTCTTGTTCATCGCTTTCTTCATCGCCAGTTTCTTGATAATCCGCTTCACTAGAAGAGGTTTCGTCATTTGGCTCTTCTTCATCTTCACCATCATTTACATTCCTTCCCAAATCCTCATCACTTTCGTACAATGCATCGAGCAACTCCTTTTCAGTTAGTGGCGGCGTCGGTCAGTCAACCAATCGGTCATACTTTCTGCATAAATTTCAAAACCAAATAAGCATAAAACAACAAATCTATTTTTACTGGGGTCAATCAAAACTTTATTTTGCTTACCTGGTCTATACTATACTCTCCACTAGGTAAAAGAAATTAACCAATAGACACCTAAAACGGCCAATGCGTTCGTTAGGAAAGTCACAAATACACTGACAGCAATGCAGTTTGTAAGCTGACTGTTTTAGCAAAACGCATTTAGGGAATTCCCCTTCATATGCAACTGGAAGTTCTTACATACAAGGGGAAAGTCCCGAAATATAAAGCATATCTTATTACGGGGGATTTACCCACATACCTAGTTTTAAATAACGTAGCAATGCATTTTATAGTATAATAACAGTATGTGCCTCAAAGACACACCTTGGTAGGACGTGTCGGTAAATTATGTTTAATTTTTTTAGTAAAATAGGAAAAATATTTTTTAAAAATTTTATGTCATTCTGTGTTAAATAGTTTATTTTGAGAATACAAAAATCCTCCAGTCTGTGGGCAGTTAACTTACAAAGTTCCAGCAATTTCAAAATCAATTGTGCCTCAAAAGCACACCTTGGTAGGTTTAGGGTTAAAGCAACCTGTACTCGCATTGCAACAAACTTTATTGTAACACTAGTGTTTTAATATGCCATTATTTTTTTTAATTCGCATTTATGTTTAGTTATCCATGGAATTAAAATTCAACACTTGACTTAAGCTGTCAGAATTAATTTTATAAATGTCCACACCACGACCTGGGGCCTGTTGCATAAAAGTACAATTACAATTTACAGGTGATATTTTTTTACAATCTGTCAAAATTTGACCTACAGGCGTTGCAAAAATATATTATATAAGTCAAATTTTGACAGATTGTAAAAAAATATCACCTGTAAATTGTAATTGTACTTTTATGCAACAGGCCCCTGGTTAATAACTTAAGACAGTTTGCTTTATATGGCCTGTCCAATTGAGAGTTGCATGTGTCCACCACTGGCGTCACTTACCGGATCTTTTTGAGAGCAATGCTTGCTTTTCGGTTGGCAAGATTGTGACAGCAAAAGTGTCAATTTAAATTTGAATAAATGTCATATTGACAAATACTAAAGTTAATATTTCCTTGGAGAAAATCTTGGAGTTTCTAATTATTATTAGTCTTTCTGCTTCGTCAAAAGCTGAAGGATTAGGTTTTTTAAAAGTTGTTGTTTAACTTCTTATTGGTTATTTAAGTTACGAGTTATTTGGTTGCCTAGTTTTGTACTATTCAGTTTTGATATAAACCAGGCTTAAGCTGTGCTTGCTATTTTGACATGTCAAGAAAGTCATGTTCTCAAATGTCATGCAGATGTCACTACTTATAGGAATCCGGTAAAGTCACTAGATATATAAAGTACCGCAATTGGCCGTCATATTGCGTCTAGCTTAGGCGCCAAATTTAAATTTAATCAGTGTAGTTTATACGCCCTGTCAATTTTTCTATTGAAGGTAACCTCGACGCCGCCATGATGTAATGACAATTTAACTGCGCGTTTTCTATAATACGACCTGTCGTTGGTGAAACTTTGATAGGGTTTAATTTAACTGGAAGTGTTAAACTTGCCGAAAAGCGGACGATCAATAGTCGGGAATAATGAACATATCACTATGGCGTTAGAAGAATTTTCACAAACTTTCACTACATTCCTGGTATTGAACTATGGTGTAAGTTACCGATCAGTAGCCAGAATATCGAAGAGCGAAAATATCCAAATTGGTGCAAGAATTATTATAAGGGGATTCTGACTGCAGATTGGAATTTTGCGAATAAGTGAGAAAAATTTCCAATACCTACCAATACTTTATATAGAATTTGCTGTTTTCAGACGAGGCTACGGGTTGTTTGAATGGTACCGTTAATCGTTAATTGTCGATATTGATCAATAGATTACTCTCATTGGATGCTAGAAACGCAAACACAGAATTCGCAAACATTAAACGTTGGAGGCTGGTATTTCTCGGAACCGTATTTTTGGTCCTTTTTTTCATTCATGGTACATTAATTGGACAGAGGTATTTAGATATTTTACGTGATCAAGTTGTTCCTAATACTGAGGAAGATAGGATCCAGTAAATGTTTGGTTCCAAGTATTATGTTGGAAGTTTTTTGAACGTGACATTACCAAGTAGGTGGATTGGTCGTAGAGGATTCATTCAAGCTTCAGAGTTAAATCCCCTAGATTTCTTTTGGGCTACCTAATTTAAAATCTGTGGTTTGTACTAGACGACTGCATAATCTGGCCGAGTTGCGGTAGAAAATAATTGAGACACCGCATTTAATTCGTAAGAAGACTTTAGCAAATGTCATTCATGAATTTGTTCTTAGACTTGCATATTGTCAAGAAGTGAATGGTGATCATAAGCAGGGTAGTATTGAAATTATTATCATTATTATTAACTTACTTTCATTAATAGTAAAAACACTATGCAAGCACATCCCAAAATAGAATCCCACAAGCTGATATTATGTATATTTCCGAAAATGCTAATCCACATCTCCAAGAAAGTGTTTCCAGTGACTTTATAGCCGAGGATATCTCTTATTTGTGACGTTATTATCACCAAAGCACCGGCCGATGTAAATCCAGTAGATACAGGCCGG
>RXPK01002823.1:0-108351 GCA_004143645.1 Protaetia brevitarsis | reverse complement strand
CGCAACTCTGGAAGATCGTTTACCGGTGTTGCGTACACTAAACTTTTCAAATAACCCCAGATACTAAAGTCCAACGGGTTTAGATCGGGAGACCTTGGAGGCAAGCAATGGACCTGCTCGCCCTATCCATCTCCCAGGAAATTCATTGCTAAGATGTTCTCTAACAGCACGCGTAAAGTGCGGTGGAGCTCCATCTTGCATAAAGCAGAGGTTCAGTCTTAGATTTATAGGTAAATCTTCCAAAAATTCAGGTGAAGTATTTTCCAAGAACTCGAGGTATGCAGGACCTGTTAAGCGTTGTGGCAAAACAATCGGTCCTAACAACCGTTCCCGATCATGCCTAACCAGATGTTTAGAGAGAAACGTTGCTGGTGCCTGGCTTCAACGGTAGCATGAGGATTCTCGTCACATCAAACGTGATTGTTGTGGAAATTAAATATTCCATTTTTAGTAAAACCAGCTTCATCAGTGAAAAGGATGTTATCAGCGAAATCTGGCCGATCAGCAGCTGTTCGCAAAAACCACTCACAGAAAGCCCTTCTCGCTTGATAATCCGGAGCAGTAAGGGCTTGTACCTGTTGGATATGGTAGGGGTATAGGAGTTGCTCATGAAGAGTTCTCCAAACAAGATTGCTGCTTACACCCACTTGAGTCGAAATTCTTCTAACACTAATTTCGGGATTTTCATCAATAATATTCAAAATTCGATCTTCTATCTGTGGAGTACCTGCTATTCTCTGCCGTCCAGTATCGGAAGACCGCTTCTCAAACGAACCAGTTTCTCTTAGTCATTGAAACACAGTCTGAAACATCACATGCGAAGGTAGTTGGCGATCAGGAAACGTTTCAGCATAGAAGCGATGTGCTTGTAAAGAATTCCCACTAGCAAGACCGTACATGAACACCATATCGTTCATTTCAGCATTAGAATACGCAACCATTGTAATTGCTATAAATTGCACAAAACGTCAAATTAAACTGTCATAAAATAATAGCTGATAAGCACCTGTTTACTGGGATATGTTATATCCATGTACCACTAGGAACGCTCGCTGTTATCTCGTAAACGGTTAATTTGTGAACATATGTTTATTATGACTTTTAACCTTATTTTCGATCGTACTACATGCCCTTAAAATCTTTAAACGATGTTTCAAAACATCCTGTACATACTAAATGGTGTTATAAAAAGTGATGTGAATTTTTTTGTAGGTTCATCTTATGGATCAGCCCAGAAAGCTGTAAAACGAAAGCTTCATTATCATCCATATAAAATTTCTATCCTGCAGCAATTACTACCACTAGATTTTGAAAAATGTATGGAATATTGCCATTGGTTTAATGCAAATCTAAGGAATGACGATGTTTTAATTCTTCCTTTTTTTCTGACAAAACCTGGTTTAATTTAACAGGTGATGTAAATTCACAAACCATTAGGATTTGATCCGTACAAAATCCTCATGTTATTCGGAAAACGAAATTGCATCCTGTAAAATAGGGATATGGGTTGCAATGTGCGGGAGACGTATAATAGAACCGACATTCTTTGAGGATACAATAATAGCAACCAGATATAGACTTATATTACATGAATTTGTGGAACAATTATCTGATGATGTATTACAAGTTGGGCTATTTTCTAAATGACAATGCTACTGTTCATACAGCAAGAGAAACAAAAGAGTATTTGCAGGAATTTTTTGATAACAGAGTTATTGGCTTTGGACGTTGGCCACCTAGATCACCCGATCTTACACCGCTTGACTTTTTTTTTATTTGGTCATCTAAAAAATAAAATTTATCGGAACCGCTTACATAATATGGATCAATTGAAAGAAGCAATAAGAAATGAAATAGAGAATATTACAAATGAGCAATTAATAAATGTTTCTGAAAACATGAAGAAGAGGGTAGATGCTTGCATAAATAATGGTGGTTCTCACTTTGAACACAGCATGTAAGCAGTGGAGGTATGTTAAAGAAACATGTTCCCAATTTTTTAATTTATATTGTATTTTTGTTGTAGAGCGTATGGCTATGAAAAGCATCCATCTATTATTGTCTATTCAGTACCTCTAAATAAATTATGAAGAATGTCTGATATAAGTTAAGATATGACATAAATGTGTATTTTTTCAATATATATTGTTTAAACCTTCTATACCTTTAATTAAACCTGGTTGTATTTGTTATCAGAAATATACTGTTTTGAAAAAATGTTTATTACGTTATTTTCGCGCGGGAGTTAGTTGAATGACTCATACCTTAGATGCAATTTTAGTGCACTACACTTGTTGTCCCGGTGGATATTAGTGTATATTAAGTTGCATACGCACAATTAGACAAAAACCGCATAATGACCGCATGTTACTGTGTTTTATTAATTAATTTCATTCGAAATAGTGGATGTAAATATTGTTATGGTTCTGCTCCTCCATAACCGATTTGTCCGGGTTTAAATAAAACACTCACTTGTTCTAAACTACGTTTATTACACAGAAATACAATACGCGGTTTCGAAAAGAGTAATTTTACTTAGGACATTTTGCAAATCACTTGTCTAGCACATGTAACAGCGGAGATACACGGAGTGTTTGGACAACAGGATGATTCTCTCTTGTTTCCCTGAAGGGGCTTCCTTATATAACCTTTAGGTCGGTAATATTTCCCAGAATCGAACGCAACGGGTTGTCCTTCGCTGTTGCATGTTTTGGTAAACAAACAGACTAAGAGTCGGAATTATGCGATTGGAGGGTGCTAAAGTTATAAAACAGTGAATATGTATTGGAGTATAGAATTGGCGGTGAATGTCAAAGTAAGGTGTTTATAATTGTATACGATCTAACTAATATAAACAGCAAAAGGTTTCTAGGTAATACGATGAATTTGGAACTGAACACGTAATGGTAAAAAGACAGAGTAACGTTAAAATTGGACAAAGAATCGTAAAATGAAATGAAGGGACAGTTCAATAAACGTTGAAGGTAAACATAGAAATAAAACTAAACTAAAATATAATAAACAATATAAAACAATATAAAACTAACAATTAGAACTACTACTAATAATTACACTACACAAATCGAGTTTAGGTAATGTTATAACAATATTGATATAATCTTCCTGAATAGTGAGGTAGGATCAGGACAGTTTTATTCGATTTCACGGTACTTCTTGTAGAGGAAAGTAGTTTTATGACGAAATGGAGCGGCGTTTCTTTTATGTAATCCTTAACTGCTAAAATTACTGTATAGCTATTGTTGCAAAATACAAGTCGCGTCCTATTTATCGATTCCAGGAAAATAATCAATCATTCCAGGCTGACGTTAATGAGAGATACGTTTGCAGTGCACCGCTGTGTGTAGTTCGGTATGTCATTAACCCTGCGACTATGGTGCAAATACGCCACCCCTAGCGGGCTCGTATAATTATGCATAACGGGCGGATTTGGAACCGCCATTAATAGCATGTAAATGTAAATGTAACTACACCACAAAGCAGTTCGAATAAATCGAAGCGAGTGTGGGAGTTGGAAGTCTTTTATGTGGAAACTTTTTGACCTGGTCGCTATTATGATTTTATATACTCCTTTCTTATTCACGTAAGATTAATAATACAACGGGTAAGGACTTTACTATACGTTTCTAGTTTGTTTAAATCGAAAATACCGTAACTCTAACCCACATCGACCGCGAACAAAGCCTGTTTGCGTTTTCCATCTCGGACAGTCTCTGGTAACTTTGGTTGGGAAGTAAAAGGAAATATTCGGGAGCGATGTTTACGCCGACACATTCGCTTTATTGGTATTCATTCGTGCGTTGCGTGTGTATGTGTATACGAGTTGAGTTCGCGGTTGTTCGCTTTATACAACGGCTCCATTATCTGCTGCGGCAAATTTAAATATTTACGCGGCCCGTTGAAAGCGCCGGGCGATACGAAAGATGCGATGTATGTAGGCGATAGTGATAGATGGAGGCAATTCATTATAGGGAGAGCTTTTTTACTTAATTTATGTCATCCTTTGTCGATGTCCGAAGTGTGTTATATTAGGCGATTAGTTTGCACTGACGAAGGATGTAGCGTTTATCTTTATTTGTTTTCGTCGAGTTGTGAAATCGATAATAGGTTTGTTCTAAGAAAGCCTGAAATCCATCACTGATCGTGTGGGACATGCGCAGTGAAAAATATGCGTTCCAAGAAAACCAAACTTAAAATCCTCGACTAGTAATCATGTGTTCCAACATGGTTTTGTAATGGTTTGCTGACACTCAGAACGATTTTCGGATTTTTCTCAAACCGATATGTACTGTTATCAACGCATGCGCATGTTAACTTTATAGCCATATAACCTATGCCGAACTTTCACTCAGTGTCACCTATCGGTTATTATATATATTAATGTGCGTTCCAACTAGTTCTAATAACAGTAAGGACATGTTCGCAAAAATCCATTGTTCTTGAGTGGTCCGTTTTGAATGACCTTCAAGCCCAGCTGCCATTTTGTAAAGCTGTTGCCGGGAATTTTCAAACGTGTAGAATAAATTATATTTTAAAGGAAGTAGGAAAATAGATTAAAAAAATACACAAATTTATGCGTTTTTTATTCTGATTTTGTTGCAAATATTTATGAACAGTTTATAGTAATAAAAAACACGATTCCAGTAAAATAATGTTTGATTAAGTGATACATATATTTGCAAGTGTTTTACGATAATTATGTTCATATTCTTTCCTTTTTGTGAAATAAATATTTGTTTATATTTTTATAGTGTAAAAGATTCTTCCAGGAATAAATATGTTGTGGTTCTTTCTCAAATGAATTAATAAAAATCGGTGGAAGGCATTTTCAAATTTCTGACACGAATACACAATAACTTTTAATTAGGGTTCAAGAGTTATGGATATATCGTTCTGTGCAATACAAAGATTGTTCCTTTCTATTCGACTACTTCATTTCTAACATCCAACCCTGCACTAGTTTGCCAACAATAATGTCCGGGGGTGCACAAGTGGATAGAGTTCAGACATAGACTACATAATATCGAATTGTTATAATGTGAATAAATGCGATTAAATTTTATATCAGTATAATGCAGTTCAAACAAATCACATTATTTTAAAAAAGTGAACATATAAATGAATTAGGTTAGTCACTGCGATAAATAGCAATCTAGCTTAAAATGTGTATCTAACAAATAAATTGATTTGATGTGACCTAGGAATCTCTGCACAACGATAATAGTTCTTCTTATTAATATACTTTCTTAATTCTTGTGGTGTCATATATATTAGATTCATTCGGAAATCCCAAGAAACTGCGACCATCGTTAGCATCAAAATTTATCTTGCGAGAGTGACTACAACATGATACCCATTGGTGTCTTCTTTCACGATAATTTGAGTTATTTCACTTAAACCTAACAATATAATATATAAGAAAGTATGTAAATGTTATGGCCACTGGCCACCGATCTTACCTTTTACACAAGAATATCATAGTTCATTCAATGTTTTTAAAACTACAGGGGCAATTCAAAACTAATAAAATACGTAAAATAAATAAATAAAACAAGTAAATCGTATAGATTAAACGGAGGAGTAAACTAATTTGTGTAGATACGAACGTAAACAATAACAAACTGCCATTTTGGGAAGCTGTTGTTTGTGTGAAGTTAGGTTTAGAAATCTGGACCGCTATAACTCCTCTCTTGTCCTTACTCGATGTACTCTGGTAGAAGTTTGGGATTTGTTTCAAGCGAAGCATGCGCATTAAAGGAGTACGGCAACTATAATCACCAACTTTTTCTTGGAACAAACCTAATATCGGCTCTAGCGGTTCGATGTGTTTAAGTCGGCGTTACGATTTAGTAATTTTAGATCATCTTATTGGACAGACATAATCGCTCAGCGCTATACTAGTTTTTGGAAAATATTGTAATTTTTGTTTAATGTCTTTAGTTTTACTGCTTTGTAGTAGTCTATTTTTAAGTTCTCATTCCCATATTGGGCAAAATTTAAATTTCCCACCAATTATTCTTAGTAACTTCAGCATTGAAACATGAAATTACCAATGGTTTTTTTTATTAGATTACTAGTTATTTTGATGTCTTTCTGTTGAAGTTACTAAAAATAATTGTGGGAAATTTAAATTTTACCAAGTGGCTTGTTAAATTTGGATCAATTATTAAAGTTTCTTAGTGTCCTGTTTGGCTTTTTCTTTATATTTATCTGTTAGAATTATAACCGACGTATCATCCGCAAATAAAGTTGTAATATGTAATAATTTTTTATCATTAATATACTGGGTGAGTGTTTTATCTTGAGACAACGGAATATCTCTAAAACACTGCATCAAATCAAAAAAAGATCTTAAGAAGATTTGTTAATGAGAGAGTTTGTTTGAACTCCTCCTGTTTTGAAGGAATTTTTCTCGTTCTTGCACTTTTAAGCACTTGTAAAATAAACGCAAATGCACACTATTTACAATATATTTACAAACTTAAAATGAGTACAAAAGGGAGACAATATACTAAACAATACAAGTTAACTCGCTCACGAAGAGTTGAAACCTGGAATTACTGTAAGAATTATAAACTGATCGCACGGCGATGTTTTGGTGGTTTACACCCTTTTCTGTACAATGGTAACTCGTAACTGATGGAAATAGGCTTGCTTATATATGAAATAATCTGAAATAATTACTTATGGGGTTGGAAAGTCCACAGGTAGTACCCCTAATTGAACGGTAGTGACGTCAGGGATACCAGGCAAAAGTGGAAGTTCCCTTTTCGTGTGACTACAAAGAAAGTAATAAATTGCAAGGATTTAACAAGAAATAGATATCCTACTTCTCTATAAGTACAATAAAAATGTAAACTATGAACATAAACAAGCAATAAAACGGATGAAGGAAGATACAATTCAAACAGTATTGGGAATTCCATAAATGATGTGAAATTAACGTGTACAAATAATTAATAATACTACAATTCCTAAGAGAGTTAAAGATGTTAATGGGGCTCACTGAATGCTGCCGAACTCGATCTCCTCCCTCTCCCCCCAGAGTGGGACAACTTTGAAATCTTAAATGGGAACCCCTATTTTGTATTGCAGATTCGGATTCTACGCCATCAAGTAGGTATGTAGTTTTTGTTTGAATTTTTTTTTTCGATTTGTAACAGATTGCGCTGTAATCGCAAAAAAACGTGATTGTGAACGTCTATAAAAAATACACAAAAAAGAGAAGCAAGCAAACATGATTTTGTGTTTTTTTTTTAACATTAAATAACATTTCAAAACGCCATTCAACAACGAACAAGAACTTTACTTTACATACCCTCCATAGCCTCCATTACTGTTCAAATATTCAACACTAACTAATTTGTATTGGATTAATAATAATTAATAATCTAAATGGGGATCGGACAATGTGTAAGTATTCACAGCTTGTCAAGTACTGAATAAAGTACGATTTTGTATCGTTGAATAGCATTCCAATTGTGAATAGATAAATGTATCGAAGTGAAAGGGCACAGTTTCGAACACATGACTTTTTGAAATGTTAGTTTATGTTAAAATAAGAAAACCACAAAATCATGTTTGCTTGCTTCTCTTTTTTGTGTATTTTTTTTAGACGCTCACAATCATGCTTTTTGTCATTTGCAGCGCAATCTGTTACGAATTGAAAAAAAAGTTTCAACAAACAAAAACTACATACTTGATGGCGTAGAATCCGAATCTGCAATACAAAATGGGGGTTCTCATTTCAGATTTCAAATTTATCCCCCTCCCACTCTGGGGGGGGGGCACATTATAGCAAATCTTATTAAGATCTTTTTTTGATTTGATGCAGTGTTTTAGAGATATTCCGTTGTCTCAAGATAAAAAAATTCACCCTGTATATTAGGAACAATAATGAACCCAGTAGAGATCCTCGCGGTATACCTCTTTCTATTTTCCTGTGCTGGAAGCAGCTAAATACGTACCCTTTAAGCCAGGGATTAGGTAATTGTTGTGACAGGAGGTGGCATAAAATTATTACAGGCGTTAAAAGTGATATTCTTATATCTTGAAATGCACTTATGCTAGTGGTGGGCACTATCGATAGTGACAATCGATAACTATCGATAGTTTTGACTATCGATAATGTGCTATTTATTTCCCTTTCTGAGTAGTTTAAATGTTTATTTATGTATTGCCTTGTTTCTAACTAACGTTTATGTTATCAATCATCAACTATTCATCATGAGTGAAACTAATTCTTTCTTTTGTAATATCTATAGTAGCTGGTATTGATGAAACCATGAAATACTTGTTTCAGAATTCTTATTAGTAGGAACTAAAAAAAAAACACATAATAAATAACAAGAAACAAAACAAAATGTATTTCTAAGGATATGTTAGTTGAGTAAAGTGGTGGGCATTATCGGTGGCGACTATCGATAGTACTATCATAGTTGAAAATATCGATAGTGCCCACCACTAACTTATGCTTGAACCTGTTTTAGTAGCTATCATAAGTATTTGAAGTTGTTTCAGTTTCTTGTAGGTAGGTATGAGTGTAAAGTTAACTGTATTAAATTTATTTATATCGAAATTGAATAGGAGCCTTTTCTGCGAATTTTTTTTAAATAGTCTTATGACAGCATTCTTAAGTTATTAATTTTCACTAAACACATCCCCATATAGAATTTCTCCGGGTATCGCCAATTTTAAATCCTGCTATTTCCATACTTCTTATTTGTAGTTTTTTTTTTTTTTGCTTCAACCATAACGAATTAGTGCAGCAATGAAAATTGCGAGGCAAAGAGGAGCTTTAGCGATAAGCGATGATATTTTAATGAGCCCGCGTAAAAGATTAATAACGGCAATTTATTGTCTAGCGCACACGATAGCGCCGTGCCTCACACGGCGCGTCGGCCCCGGCTTCATTCAGTCTTTTAGTCTTTACTGTATAGTCATCATCGGATGCCGATAAATCCGCGTCGACGTCGCGGGCCGGCGCGGCAGTCACGCGAACCACTTCCTCCTTGTATAGACGGTAGCGTCCCTCTAATCTACCGCAACACCCTTTCCTCCGCGCGATTCGTTTGTTTCCGTTCGGAAGGAAGAAAAAAGGTCTTTGACACGGTGACCCAGTGCGCCGGCCGTCACGACCCTTTCACAGCGGTGCACTAGAATTAAGGCTACGTAGTTAGATATACACCGCCGCTGATAATTATAATGATATTTAATATGGAAAACGTTTTGTTAAGGATAAATACATAGATATATCGAAACAAGGAATCATTAATTCATAAGACAGTATTTATGTGTAGGTACCTACATATGTCAAATTTGATATAGAAAAAAGGACTTATAAACCAAGACCAACAGATACCACTGTTGTTTGAAACTATACAAAGTCACCAGATATATTAAGCTGGTTTTACACTTATCAATTTCTAGATCAATAACTAGGACTTGGAGAACTTGATCTCAATAATGGTTTTACACTTATCAACTTCTAGTTCGATTTTAAGTTCAATTTCTAGTTTAAGTTCTGTTCAAGTTTAAGGTGATATCCAACTGTTTTACATCTGTCAAGAAATTGATTAATTTCAAAAACTTGGTCAAGTTCTAGAAACTAACATACTTAGAACGTATTCTATATTTGCATCAAATTATCTTCAATTCTGTAGGAATTTCCGTAATTGGTACTCGTGAAATAATTGACTCAGATTAATGTTATGTATTTCATAAATTAAAGAAATATGCATGAAAATGTAGATTAAACAAAAAGGAAACGAAACTAACACGTAGATAGTTTAATAACAAAGACAGATTTTATAATTGTTAGTTAAAAATACCTGTTGTACACTAAATATGCTTTGTTTACTAATCAGTGTTAAACAGTATTCGTGTAAGTATGTTTATTATTAGTTAGAGCGAAATTGCTACCTCACAAAATTATGATGAGGTATAACACCTTCTCTTTATATGAACACATTATAGCCTTCCTACAATTTTCAAATTAATATATGTTATTAAAGGGCAAATGGGCATTATCTACGCAAAAAGTGGTGGGTATGAAGCTCCTAAAAAAAGTTTTGGAACATAATATCTTTTTTCTGTGGCTATAATGAACACTTTTTGGTTACATTTAGTAAATTTCACTGCTGCCGCAGTGTGACCACACCTAACTGCACCTAATAAACGTCAACATCGCGTCGACCATAACCTGGAAATAGCACTTTTCAAACACAATTTTCACTACTTTCTTTTCATTTCCTAAAAAAACATGTGAAATCAGCGGTCGAGGTACGGAACTCTTACCATTTATTCAGTTATACCAATACAGAAGTGTATGTGTATCTCTGATCAAGAAATCCACCATAAATCCTTCGAAGAAATCTTCGAGACAGAGAATGCTTAACCTCAAACCTTTACCCGCCTTTGTTTTAAGTATGCAACATCACTCCAAGAAACAATAATATCCCTGTTGTGATAGAGCGCTACCACCATGAACGTTTCAAAAGAAACTAACCGATCCTAATATTCCCGATTTCAAGTTCTATTAATTGACAAATGTAATACAGCAGCAAGTTCTATTTTAAGAAATAGATATTGATCTCTATGAAGATTCTAATATTTATTGACAAGTATAAAACGGCAACCAGTTCTAGTTCAAGAACTACAAATTGATCAATTTTAAAGTCTAGAAATTGATGAAAATATTGATAAGTGTAAAACCAGCTTAAAGTACCACAATACATAAAGAACCTGTGTCAAAGAGAGAAGCGCATATTGGACACAAAATGACAGTTAGGACGAACGAAGTTACACACACAAGTAAAAAATAACCTTACTTTTGCCTTTCTGTCAGTCAGACGTCGGTTTATGTTCTTTACTATTCTGGATAGTAGCATAGGAGATTGCATGCTAAATAAATTTATGTGAAAATTCTCTATTCGAACAAGTAGATATATTTTTTAATTATTTTAAAATAGTGTGTTTTTATTATCGCTTATTCGTGTGAACTGCTCTCACGCAATTAAAAAAAGAATTGAATATGCGCCCCTATAACAAGTTTCAATTTGATCTCCAAGATTTTGAGGCACTACTACTCTCGTAGGGTAGCTTATTACAAGTTATTTCCAAACACATCCTCAACATCCCCTCCTCCTAATGACTTGATCGTGCCGCTTCTATCAGAGATGAAAGGATACAGAACTTCAGGTTCACACCCTAGTTGAGATCTAGGTTCAACGTTCAACGGAATTACTGCCAATGGCTTATTAATGAAAATTTACATTATGACGACATCGGTTTTCTATTCTGACGAAGCTTGGTTTCATTTATCTGATTGTATTAATGCCCAAAATGTACATGGTTAACAGAAAATCCGCACGTGATCTTCATTTTATCAAGGTTGCTCTTTGGGTTTTCTTCCACGATATTACAAATGCAAAGCATTATAGGGAACAAACTCTAATACCATTTTAAATAGGTTGCACGATAATAAAATTGTTTACGGATATTTTCAATAGGACGGTGCTTCGTGCGGAATACAATAGATTGTTTGTAACAATTTTATGATGGTTATCGTAAATCAATGGCCAGCAAATGTACCTGATTTGGTACCGTTAGATTTTATTCTTTTTAGGTATTTAAAAAACAACATGTTTCGTATCGTGCTTCATAATTTGTGCGAATGACAAACAGTGATGTCTGAAGAAATAAGTAACATACCACTTGAATGCTACAAAATATGTTCGACAATATGAGGAGATAAGCAAACCTGTGCTCGAAAATAATAGTGGGCATTTTAAACATATAAAATTGTTTTTTTTAAAATATGTGTTTAATAAATTGAACTGCACTGAATACACCGTACTGTGAGTTCAATAAACAATATAACAATTATGTTTATTTTCATTGCTATAGATAGTATATATTTGCATTAATGTGGCGTAAATTATTAAATTTGAGATTTTCTCTGTTTAATCCACGTTTCTCTACGGTTTTGTTACTAAAGATTAGTGGTGCATAATCTATTACCAACTTTTCATACTTTGTTTGAATGTTTTAGTAGATGTAATACACAACAATTGCAATTATCTATGTAAATATTACCAAATATTATACCAGTATACAGATGGTCAAAGAAATGTTCCACTGGCGCACTATAGATGACACCACCAGCATTTTCTATTGTTGTGCATTTGTAGTGGTAATAAATTTCCATAAGAGAATACTTGTGTTGCCATCTATAGTACGCTAGTGGAACATTTCTTTGATAATACGTATACTCGTATAATATTTGGTATCACTTTACAGTATAATTATGTCTAATGTTTTTTAACAAAATTTGATGTTCCTGTGCCATATGTTTCATATAATCAAAACCTTTTCTATTGTTAGGTGCAAAGGTTATGTAATATTTTAAGTTTCTATATCTTTATTTACATGTACCGATCTAAAATATCTCCAGTTTAGCCACCTATTTTGTAATATAGTAATACAGTAAGTATTTAAAACAAATTTGTTATTAATATTTATATTTATTTTATTAAAATTTATTTATCATTACATCATATTGAGGAATTCAGTCTTGTATTTTACACCATTACTTTAACTATTACTATTTTTTCTCAAACACCCTGTATATTTGATCAATTTCTAACCGAAAAATAAATGAGTTAAAGTATAAAATTATAAAGGATTAGGAAGATAGGTTGCTTTATTTTACTTTTCTTTTTCGAAATCTTCTTATTTTAATTTTTGATAACAAAAATCATAATAGATCTGAAAATAAATTTATTTTAATAAATTATTCAATATAATATAATTCTATAATTTAATAATTGATATATAATTGTAATTCCTCCCCAATCATTAAATTAGGGTATTTTTGCCTCAACCGGCAAAATGACCTGAAATGACGTTTAATAGACGTCGATATGACGTTATTAAACGTCATTCTACATCACTCTGATACTTGGAGTAATAATCTTAAAATATCTTTACTTTTATATCGGAAGTTACCCTATACTTAAAATGAGGATAATAATTTTTGAATCCAAGTAATTATTTATAAATAACATCTTACGATAGTAACTAAAATATTTTATTATATAAAAAATGAATAGTATAAAAATTTGACATTAATTACAATCGATAATTATTCACGGCACTGTATATACAGGTATATATAAATGGAGGTAAGGCGCCTAAGCGAACGCCCCCTGGATTTCTCGTGTCGTACCACGGTTCGCGTGTTTGTGTTTACCATTATCCTGCGCCCCGGCACGGTCGTGCATCGGCTATACGTTCGCCAACTAATCATCATCTACCGGGTGGGTGGGGGGTAGTAGTAATGTATCGAATGGATTACGAGGTCTATGCCCCCAGGAGCACGCGCTCGTTACTTATATACGACTACATCCACGTTGTTTGTTGTTTATGACTCTTCGATCCTTGATTTACGTCGACATTATGTAGCTATTATGTTTCCTACTTCTTCTTATTAATTGGGGAGTGTTCGCCCCCCTGTAAACCGGATGTTATGTACAAGCTAGGCGCTTGCCTTCGGTTTATTCGCAGTTTGATGGTATCAAATTGTAGGTACTTACGCGGCATTCTTCGAACGAGTTTATACATATTTCGTAACATAGACATCGTAACGCCAATTAGACGTAGGAAATTTTTGGCTTGTGTAACGTTTCACGTTTATATAAAATAAATTGTTTCATTTGTCGATTACATTTAGAATTATAATTAAAAAATTAAATGGAATTTTCATGAATTTACTTTAATCAAGGGCACATTCTTTAATTGATCACTTATATCTAGTTTTCTAACGTATTTATTTGTACATTGTTTTCTGAACATATTTGTTTGTAATGTCAATTTGGTTTTCTGTGTTAAGACCGTTTTACACCTAGCTATTTATTGCGCAATTTATTGGCCAATAAATAGCTAGGTGTAAAACGGCCTTTAGTAATCTCTTCCCTTGACTGACAGCCGATACCAGTGGCGGCTCGTGACAATATTGAGTGTTGGGGCAAATCACCCCCCTCCCCTCCCCCTTCCCCTCCATTTTATTAATTATACAAAGTTTTGAATTAGTTTAGCTCAGCTTGCAGTGATTTGTGACCTCATTTATTGTTAAGGACCATTATTACAATTTAAGGATTAAATATGCCACAGTCGATTTTTTTTTATTTATATCGATTGTAAGTCTAAAGTGAAGTTTAAACCGAAGATTATTCATCTACGGTTTAAACCGCGATTCTAATAATGGCCCTGACTAAAATAATACCGAGACAAAAAAAATTAATCTACACAAATTTAGAAGCCATTTTAAAATGAAAAATGAAAAATAATTTCGTAATTTCGAAAGCTACTTAAATACTCTCGGTGCTTGCAATAACATTGTGAGGGCTGAGGTATGTAATGTTATCAGTTTTGTGCTAAGAGTTAATGTAGAAAACAAAAAAAAAAAATTGTAATTTTAAATAAAAGCAACCCTAACAGCCAGAAATATTACATAGATATTTTTAAAAATATATTTTATAAATATTTTTCGTGAGAGTTTTTGAATATATTTCATATTTTTTCTAAATATAGATAAAATATTCAATTAAAATATTTATTCCATATTTAAAGTTAATGTAACGCTATATTTTTTCCAAAATATTTGTAAATATTATATGAAATTGAGATTTTTTATGCAATCTATTTAATTTGTCAAAATGAACTAAAATTGTTCTGGTTATTTAGAATGTATAACGTCGATAACGAAAAGTTGAAACATACATAGAGTTGTCTAAAAGGCAAGAACTTGTTTTTTCACACTCACCATAAAGTTAATAATCAATAATTCTGGCATCTTTTAAGGCATACTGAGGTTTATCAAATTAATCACTATTTTTTAATTGAAGTGTTCTAAATAAAAAACAAACGTATTTATTATCATTTCATTTGAATAAGCCAATAAAAATGAAAAATACTCATTTTTAAGTCTAACCTTGGCTGGTGCCAGTACAATCTATGGCTTTTTTCATATCTTCGGTAGTGGCGCTCTCATGGCGTTTCCTTGTGGCCTCTAAAACAATGCCAATTGTATTAGATCATACCATGAATAAAACATCGACAACATTATCAACACCTATAATACATTTGAGCATTTACAATAATTGGAGTGGTAGCTACATTCTAATACTTACGATACTATTTTTACTTTATTTCATAATATTTGAAAACATTATACGTACAAACAATAAAACAACACAACGCATTCTAACCTCTATTTGAGGTTATGACGCTATCTACCGAGATGAATCTCTTAGCAAACAACTAGCAATTTATCTGGTAGATGCAGTACATACCTATATGATGCATAAAATTCCTACAATTATATTATTAAACGATTTCTGTACATAGCGATATTGAGCATTCGAATTATCTTATAAATGCCATGACATGTTCAAAGTTTTTTGATAAACCTCGTAGTCACCACAAAAACTAAAACACACCCCGCAACAATTAATTACACAGTTAACCCTAATCTGCCCTAATCGTATACTATTATAAACTATAACATGTAAAGGACAAACGAATGAAAACGTTGATGATACGCACGTGCGCGTATGCATTCTATGTACCTAATCCATAGACGCATAAACAATACTAAATCATATAACACCGGCACCGTAATGAATAGAGGTGTTGTGTTGACGTTCGCAACTTACAAATTATTACAAATAAAATAATGCAAAACGCAGATATATTAATAGAAAAGTTACAGCGCTCAACTTAGATACTAATTAAATCATATTAGATATATATTATCTAATTTAATCTTTAAATTATCATTTTAAATAGCTACATACCTACTTAATATGTATGCATATTTTACCCATTTTATATTATTCGCCCTACGCACCAAATGTACAAAAGCAAAAATTCAATCTTTTATATGAAATAAGTATTTACAGCAATACAAAGCAAAATATTCTTGCAGAGTTATGAAAAATATATTGAGAAAACATTTGCAATAAAATATTATTAATGCTACATAACATATATATTTTAAATGTTTTCCTAATATATTTCTATAATATATTTTATGCATATTATATTAATATAACTAATTTTCAAGAAAGATTTAATATTTTTTAAATATTAATAAAATATGAAATAAATATAGTTGGTCACTGGGGAATACTTACTAAATGGTTTATAACGAAAATGTTTGTAGATTTTTATTTATTTACTGCTATATACAGTTTCTTGCAACAACAACTATCATACTTCAGTTATCGCTGTGTTTCGCTATTCTCAATATCTTCAACGTTTAAAACAGACGATCACAAAAGAAAAAATAATATCAGTCACATATTAACAGAATGCATAAAATTTCAAATCCTATATTGCAGGGAAGAACAGCCGAGAAGCTGTTACTTTCAGTTGTAGTCGAACATTTAGAAATATCTTACAGTTCCGTGTCCAAAATCAAAAACTTACCAAAAAAAAACTTTTTTTATCAGCGTAGACAGCTTATCAGATTCACAGTTTTTCTCAATATGCTTTAAATTAGTGATGATATGGTCATGTCCGCTCTTAAATGAACTTTTATTCGGAGACAACTGGAGTTTAAGGAAAAAATACTAAAGTAAAAAAATGTATACATAAAAAAAGTTAGAATCGAATAGAAAAAGTTTTCCGGATAATAGTTATCCCACAATGTCACGTGCCGAATATCCAATCACCGATGTACCGGAAAAAAAAAAAAAACTGAAAACTTTCTTGGTATCCTGCCAAATCCGACATCCTGGGTAAATAGTTTGCATGTTTGCCGGAATAACGTAATGTAAAACTTTCTAATATGCGCGAGTTCGGCTAATGGTGTTTGGCCCTGCAGTTTCCGTTCGCCAGCGGTAAATCACGTCTTGTCGTGTGTTTGGGTAATTTATTTGCGGTTATTAATTCCGCACGTTTTGACGATTTATTCGCGAATTTCTTGTCCATATTTCGATAAAGCTGCCATACGCAGTAATTCTGTGAATTGATTTCGATTGTTTAGAAAAAAAAAACGAATTTTAAAAATAATGGTGCTATTATAGACTTGTCCACATTGAATCCGTCCTTTCGAACATATTTACAAACAATCATTCAATTATACGACAAACACAACCACTTCTAAGAGGACAGCTAAACTTAGAACTTCCGACATGCCGCTTTCAAGATCCATCTATAATAGGATCTGTGCCATATTATAAGATTCATATCGCAAAGTTGACCGTTGAATTGGAATGCGGAATCTGCCTACCGGACTTGTGTGAAGTAAACATTGCTAGGGCATGATTTATCTTCCGAATAGCGAAAGAAAAAAAATTATACACAGTTTGTTTATACTGTTTCCATAACAATACTATGAGTCCACGTTTATTAATAGTGCACAACGTAAATTTATTAATACGTGTATGGTTTAAAGAGCGTCCGTATAGTTTATGAAACATTAACGATGTGTACCGTAGATGTTTATGTGTTATTGTTATTGCAATCATTAATAGCTGTGCATATATGTAGCAGCAATAGCAGGAACAGGTACAGCAAGATAAAAAAAGTTTTCGCGTAGCTTTTGGTGGTAAAGAAAAATATGAATAATTATGCTGATAATTAAACCTAGTGTTAGAATTATAAGTCATTAAACACAATATTTTAAATTGTAACGTTCTTTTACCTCCCACTCAATTTCTCGTATTTGTTTCGTTTTCACGGTATCTATCGCAGGCGCGTCAGTCAGACCGTGTGACCGTTGCGACAGCGGAGCCGTTCTTTCTCTTTTCCTTATGTAAACAAATAATCTCATGAAACCTAATATTGCTCGCTAACATCTTACCCATTAGCCGGTAGATTTATGGAGGTGCAGAAATAATAATGGTATGTGTGACCCAAAAGATTATCAAACAGCAACAAATAATGCACTGAGGTCTAATACCAATAATACAACGTCTAACTAAATAGGTAAAGAATTTATTAGACATGTATGAACATATTCTACGTGATGAGAAAAAAATATTTTCAAGCGCTAACACTAGATGTTACTGTCTTTATTCATATAAATGTAATCATTTTCTTAGAGATTATTCACTTTCTTTTTGCCTAGTATATTCTTTAGTCACACCTAACAGAAAATTGGCAAAATTAACAAAGCCATGATCTCTTACTCTACAACGAGGAAATGAGAATCAGGTGACTTTAAAGTTTAAAATCTTCACAAAACGGTGAAATTCTCCGAAGTGAAACAGTTGGTATCCCTGACAGAAGAAACTACAGTCTGAAGGAAAACTGATGTTTTATGACATACAGTCTTGTACCGTGAGAGCAACAAAGATTGAAGTGTGTTGGTTCTATATTTGTTTCCTTTTTTTTATCAAAAATACTCTCTAGTTAGACCTTTACCCATAATGCAACTAATGCAATTGCATTTTCTGTCTCTGTCATTATTGTCGTTTTATTTGTTTATATTTTTGTCCTCGATATTTTATTTTTGCTTATACCTTTGTTCACTGAGCAAAAAAAAATTAATAATCATAAATAAAAATACAATTATCGTAAGTAAAAAGTTCAGCTTGATAGGGACAAAAGCACAGATTACTTAGCACTAGTAGAAAGAGATCCTAAACACTAATACTAACAAGAAGCAATCTAAGTTACTTACGGACTGCTTCATACCGGTAACTTATGAAGTTACTTATGATAATTAAACTGAAGTAGTAAACCAAAGAATATATGCAGTTGCGGTAAGTACCAGATTTACTCATGTCAAGTAGATGTATTGCTATGAGTGAACTATTCTATAATAGCTATCACACCTTCATAATTAATACAAGCTATTTAGATTACTTGTGATAAGGAAACAGTATCATTAATGCACGTTCACTAAATACTTTATATATAAAAGGTAATGTTTTGCTATAAATATACAATATACTTACCTTAAATTTGTTGTTCAACTTATGGGTAGTGCAGGAAAAGTTTAGTGAATATTTAATATAAATTTAAATAAAAAGCAGTATTATTAGTAATAGTTTTATTTTGTATAGGACAAACACAGTGACTACCTGATATGAATGAAAGGTAATGGTTTCACTTTAGCAACAGTTTTTTTTTTGTAAACAATTTACAACGTAATGACTCATAAAATATATTCCTTAATAATGAAAAAAAATGAACAAAGCAATAATAAAAGAAGGTACATGGGGCTCCCTTGAAACGTTATTTAGTTATTGAAATTATTGAAATCTAAACAAAGGACAAAGAGAAATATAGCTTTGAAGTTACAACTAATGACAAACAAAGAAATAATATACCTAGGCGGTAAACTTGCGGTTTCTGTTGGTTCTTTGCACTAGGCGTTATCTCGGCGAGTTGATCCTCTGTCGGCGTACGTGGAGGTTATGTCCGGTGATCGCCTCGAAAACGGCTTCTTCGTCGCGGTATCCCTAACTGCAGATGGCACTTGGACTGTCGGATCACTAGCGACGGCATCCACACTTTAACTTCTCCAGCGGGCGCAGATATCATCCCAATGATGGGGAATTAAAATATCCAACCACGTGGTTTAAAACTGCAATCTTGAAACATCCGATTGCTTATAGACTTGGTACTTCTTCTTTCGCTGGGATTCTTTATACGGGTGGGGCCTTGAGTTAACCCACCCGGTATTTTTAATATATTTGCGTCCCAACTGGCCTGCAATGGCCTGTACTCCTTGACCACTCTTTGTCGACGACCTTTTCACACGTCCGTCTTTTACTTGACGCTAGCCCGCGCTTGCGCGCTTAGCAATCTCGGGGACTATTTTATTACTCCGCCGCATTAGTCAATCAGGAATAATAAAACAATCACCGGGTGGCAGCAAAACTCAAATAAACATAGTTGTGGCAAGTTGTTACATATTTAAAAAAATAAATGAGTTTAATAGCGATCAGCATTGTTGTTACTTCTACTAAGCATGTGCTGTAGTTAGATACAGTACCAGCAGTCATAAGTAATACGTTACTTACCACAAATTTGTCAGGTACGCTGTGTAATAGCCGTTAATAAAAGCACTATTTACAATAACAACTTGCATTCAGGAAACTGGGTTTAGTTGCAGATATTAATTAACGAGAATAGTTCCAAGTAAAACTTTATCTATTGTAAATAATTTTTTATTAAGTAAACAGTTTACATAGCCCGTTTTTCTCAGTGTTGTAAAAAACAAATCGTTTTTCTAAAAACGTTGTTTACAACGCTTCAATGTTTACGATTGAGCAGAATAGCTTACTTTTGGAAGTATACTTCAGTGGAGGATTTCGTAGAGAAGATGGTACTTGGGAATATTCATTGCAAAATTTGCTACGATGAGTATAATCTACAGTTTCCAAATGAATGTGTAGAATTTGGTCAAACTTTTCGACAGCATGTTCGTGGTATTGTGCAACGTTTTAGACAGACGGGTAGTGTATCCAAAGGAAAATGCTCTGAAAGAAATGCAGTTCTTAGCAATAAATTGTGGAAGACATACGACTCAAAATGCTGAGGACCCCGAAGAAACCTATACAACAGTTATCGCAACAAACAGGTATTTCATATGAATCAGTATTTACCATATGTAACTAAATACATATGTTTTTTAAGGGTATCATATGGTTCCTGTCGTAAGGCACTAAAAAAATGTTTACATATGCATCCATATAAGGTTTCAGTTGTGCAAGAACTGTTACCGGTTGGTTATGAAAGATGTGTCCAGTACTGTCATTGGTTCAACCAACATTTATACAATAACGAGATGCTGGACATCACATTTTTCAGTAACGAAGCATTGTTCCACCGTAACGGTTTTGTAAATTCGCAGAATTATCGTATATGGTCGACTGAAAAGTCCTACGAATTCAGAGAAACTGAACTGCATCTGGTAAAGGTTGAGATTTGGGTTGCCATGTCACGTAGAAGAATTATAGGTCCAATATTCTTTAACGACAATATAAACGCACACAATTACCGACAACAAATCCTACAGCCATTTTAAACGAATTACACCATGATGAACTACATGATGGATATTTCCAACAAGATGGTGTCACAGCTCATACTGCGAATGAAACAATAAGGTTTCTTGAGGAATTTTACGATAATCGTTTAATAACTAGAAATCTGTGACCTCAACGTTCACCTGATCTAACTCCTTTGGATTTCTTTTTGTTTGGTTTTTTTAAAGAATAAAATATACAGAAACCCTCGAAGAACTGCAGCAAGCCATTACCGATGCAATTCGACCAGTATCACTTGAAGTTTTAATCAAATATCTTCGACAATATGAAAAGAAAAGTTGACACCTACCTGGAAAGAAATGGTGAACATTTTCAACACCTGTTATAATAATTATCATGTTTTATTCATCATACTCATTGTCTTAATTAATGACTTATTTGCCACATAATTATAATATCATTGTTCATATTAGATCTAGCCTTCTACTAACTTGAAATGAATAAGATGATAGTGTTGATTGAAGTAATTTTGTTGTATAAAGCAATGCACAATACAAGGTTAAATATGCATTCTTTCGATTAATCAGTAATATAAACCTGTCTATTTATTATTTAACATTGTTACGCTCGACAATGTTGCTCGGGTGTTTCAATTTAATTCCGAGAATTTTCAAATATCGTCTGCCGTTAGACGGGGCCTAGAATACCGGCGAGAGGTAAGGGCTTAATTAAAAGTTGGGGGAGAACTTTGATCGGATGTTAATTGCGAAACTTCCCTTGAGGATATGATGTTCTTTACCGTACGTTATCCTATAATTAAAGTATCGCTCCGGCAAACATTTTAAAGTCGGTTTGGTAATGCTTTTCGATAAATTCTCCTTTAGACGCAAATTATTAAACTTTTATTAAAAAAATATGCGCAATAAACGTCTTCATTTTACGACCTTACTCTAAATGTAACATCAGCTAATTAGAATTTAACATTCGCTGCAAATGTCGTAACTCGATTATAAACTGTTCCGCTTATAGGAAATATACCTTTTTAGTGTAATGGGTTTTAATAATGTTTTATACCATTGCTTTTTGCCGTTACTAATCTAATCTTGAGGCAGTAGCAGTACGCAGAATTGTCTTTGTTTAATCCTATTAGTTATATGCGTTATACCTTATATAATGTCTGTTAGTTCCTCCGATTGTACCCTACCCAGGATTCGAAGGATAATCGGCCAATCGCCTTGGTGTGAGAATGAAATGCCGAACAAAGGAACCGAATATAGCGTGAATAGCCGATCAGAGAACTGATCGATATTGAGAGGTGTTCTTGTGCATTTCTAGCCCAACAGAGGAGGTGACGCGACCTAAATCCGACTGGAGAATAGTAGTCGTTGATGTTTACATATCGTTGAATGAGTTTTAAAATACTGAATATTAAGAGTGGAGCACAAACACAAGCAATGATTAAAATGTAAAAATTGCAAAAGAATTGACGATAAAGGGATTACTGTTTGCTGATCTTATAGCTTAACATACAGAAAAAAATCCTTTATTAATTTTTTATAAGATTCTTTTTTGTATTAACTGAATAAGGTAATCAAAAATGCTCTCCAAGATAATCGGAGGAATTCATGTATGAATTATAAAAGAAACATTTGTATCAGGCTTCAGCCATGTACATTTTCTGCCAGGGCAGTACTAAACAAAAATATAATTTATGTTAAAAAAATATTTTTTGCGCCTCAGATTACAGATGTGTAATAAATCGTAGTGATGTACAAAACTCTTTCTTTACGTTAGCAGCTACAACCTGCTTCAGCTAGTTAGCTAGCTTAGTTAGCAGTTTAAAAAAGCTGCTATTTTTTGTTTCCGGTATACGTTAAACAGAGAAACTATTTCTACAACTGTGCACACCGCCCCAAAGTGTCTCTTGTTACCGCTATTCACTCAATATTTGTATTTGATGATGTTTTTTCCGTAGCCGTTAATTATGTATGGTTATTCCTTTTTTTTCTTCGTGAGGGTAGCGGCTAATTTATAATGATGACTTAAAAAGTTAAACAACTCATTTTTTTACGTTTCGACAATCTTTATTTTTCTTGTCTTCATCAGAAATGTATATTTTATAATTTAACTTGTTTTATTTCTTTTTTTTTTCTTAAAATATATCTTTACATTGAAGTAAAAATATCTTCTTATTTTTCATGGTAGTGCGGTTTTTTGATTTCTTCATCCAGGTACTGGCAGCTTGATATGCAGTTTGTCCATATTTTTTGTTGATCATTTACACATAATTAACGGCTACGAAAAAAACTTCATCAAATACAATTCGACCTGAGTGAAAAATGGTCAATAATAATCCCAGAGTTTCCTTATACAAAATGATCAACAAAAAATATGGACGAACTGCATATCAAGCTGCCAGTACCTGGATGAAGAAATCAAAAAACTGCGCTGCCATGAAAAATAAGAAGATATTTTTACTTCAATGTAAAGATATATTTAAGAAAAAAAAAAGAAATAAAACAAGTTAAATTATAAATATACATTTCTGATGAAGACAGAAAATAAAGATTGTCGAAACGTAAAAAAATGAGTTGTTTAACTTTTTAAGTCTCATTATAAATTAGCCGCTACCCTCACGAAGAAAAAAAAGGAATATTTGTATTTATATGCGTTGACTTTATTTGATTCAGTAATGAGTGGAGATACATATACTTACATACTGCTGTGTACTGCTTGAATTAATTGAAATTGCAAAATGAAATTTAACAAGGAAAAAGAAAATTAAATTAGTTAGCTCAACGGATAAAATTTAAAAATTGAACAAAAGAACAATCAAGCTCAGAGTTACCCTCGCGAATTAAAACTTGAATCTAACCACGAAAAAGTAAATTGTGGGCGAATGAAAACAGACATTCTTAATTGATGCAAGAAATTTACATTAAAGCAAAAACTAAAAGCAAGAACAATGCTTCTACTCATCCAGACGAAGTGATTGATAAATAAAAATGGAACAGTAAAATTGAATAACGGAAAAATTAACTCTTTAAACTATAATGAGAAAAAAAAATAAACTAAAATGTATCTTCCCAAACAAAAATAATAAATGATCTTATATCTATAATGTGCACACTTCAATATATTAACAATTATCGCAATATGAATTCCTTGATGGACTAAATTTTTACAGAAACAAAACGAAATTTACAATAATCAAAATGGATTACAAAATAGCAACAAAGATTGAAAAATACGTCTACTCACGTCAATAGTCGAACAAGGAAGTCCCTGACAAAACTCTACAACTGTTTTTCTAACAAAAATCCCTCTCTCAAACTCATACAACGCAGACGTAAGCAACACGACAATTGAATAGAATAGGCGTTAAAACAGTACACGCAAACAATAGACAAATAAATGAATGGAATTAAAATTAAAAAAACTTAACACTAAATTAATTAAGATGAAACAATAAACTCTTTAACTAAACTCATACAAACTAAAATTATTGTGAAAATTGTCGGAACATTGAAATCAACCGAACGGATCATAACAATAAAACTATGCAATTTAAAATACACTTAGCGGTAACGCGGGTAGTCTAACCATAGCATTACGTACTGCTGTGTACTGATGATACCAGCATAAATGCAAAATGGATTAAAAAAAAAAATAAATCTACTAGCTCAGCGGATAAAAATAAAGGGCGCAAAAGAACACTAGTTCAGGGTTACCCTCACAATTAAACCTATCATGAAAAGTAAAATGTTGGCGTTTGAAAATTTTGACCTTCTTTAAACTAAAAAAATTGAAAAGGATTGATCTCAAAAATAAGAGAACAGAAATTTTGAATAACGTTAACAATCATTAATTTTATTAAAAAAAAAAAAGAAAAAAAACATTTAATTACAATTACGCAGGAAAAATAAAACCATAGACAGAAGGTCCTGGTCGAAAACAAAACCTGCATGAATCTACAATTAAAAAAGACAATGCAAATCCTTTAACAAACAAAAAACAAATTTCTTCTAGAAGAAAATCCTTTTTACACAAAAATCCACGTGGTCTCAAAATTTAAACGAACTAAATTAATTTAAACGTGGACAAATCAAATAAATTTACAAAAATGAAATTTAAATACAAGCACAATGCTTCTTTTCACCTTAACCGTGGTGATTAATTATAAAATACAAATTTGCAAACTAGAAAACGGAAAAAAATTAAACTCTTTAAACTAAAAAAAAATATCTTCTAGAACAAATATAATAAAAGATCTGACATCTAAATTGTGTACACAATAATATAATGCCAATTATTATCTAACGAGTTCCTTGAAGGATGATAAAATATACAAATTAAACGAACAAAGCTTTAAAATTAAACGAAATTACCAAAAATGGCAGCAAAGAAAATAAAATAACAATCTACTTACACGCTATCGTTCAAGTAACTGCCCTTCAGGGGCCCAAACATCGCATACATATAAGAAACAGATGCGTGCCAAAGCAGCGCATAAATGCAAAGATCATAGAAGAACTCCTCAAGGAAGGACACAAACTACATGATCAAATAAAAATATATTACAGAGTGAAAATAATTTAAACCAACTGAACATTTAAATAAACAAATTAAACAATCAAATCAAATCAATTAGCAAAATCTTACTTAAAAATAAAATATTAACTTCTGAAAGAATTTTCCCGACACATTGATAAAGATTAATCTCAACAAATAAAATATAACTGTAATTTATAAACCCCGGGGTGCCAAACCACAGCAGTACGTATGTGAATAGCTTTATATACATATATACACCTTCTACTAATATAAATAATTGATTAATAAAACTGCTAGAAAAAGTAGCAGCTTCTTTTGATATTGATTAGCTGCTACAAACTGCTAACGGTTGTTAGCTGCTACAAAATAGCAGTTCGTAGCAACCCATCACTAATATGTAGTACACTATAGACAGCTAATTCTCAACGTTATCGCTATTCGGATTTAATTTTTCGGCAAGAATTTGAATTAAAAAAAAAGAACAACAATTTTGTCACACAAATCTCATAACAACACCCAACGAATGGTTATATATCGTTCTGGTATTGAAAGAATTCATTTTTAAGCAATTTTCTTGCTTTCACAGCGGGCTTTCGTTCGGCTTCTCGGATCATCTTTTTATATTATATAGACGCCACGAATTTGAAGAGAAATAAAGACGAATTTGGCCCCGACGTTCACCATATTTCCCGCTATATATACATACTCAGCCCTTCACATTGTTAGAGATATCCTGTCCTCGACTATACGCTCTTCCAGGAATTTCTTTTTATAAGGGAAAGAAATAGATTTATACCGAGATATTTTCGCGTATGGAAATTAAGAATTTTCCCGTAAGGATCTCTCGCGGTAAAGAGAATGAGAGGGAATTTTCCCGGAAAGACGAAAATCCGATTTGGGCGTGGATATACTTATTTTGTCGTTACGTGGCGGTTGTACAAACGAAATTTTAAATGGCGCCTCTCTTCAGTGACCCGATTTCGTCTCGAAACAGGCACATAGGTACTTATACAGCCTGATGGTAAAGTTCGGAACAAAATTCGTTCATAATTTAATGTTTTTGTGAAGAAAACGCTTGGACACGTCGATTTTAGTTTGTTAAAAGCCAGCTTGTGATGTAAAACTTTTAATCATGAAAATCATGATTCATATTTTTCCTTAGATTAAACTTTAATTTTTGATAGAGTATATTTAATTAATAAAGAACTGTCATACACTGAGAGCAACCAAGATTGAAGCGCATCAAGGTCATGATTGAAATTTAAATTTTCGTTCGCAAATAAAAAACTGATCTGAAGTTAAATTTGACAATTGTTTAAACTAAGACACTGAAATAAGATAACAATTTATGGTATTACGGGATATTTTTATCTTTAAAATCAACTTATAAGTTATTATTACAACAAATAAATTGGAAAAATTGGAATATTATTACAAGAATACAATGTTTTAGGAGTTTAAATGTTATGTGGTGTTTCTGTTGTTGTCAATGTTAATATTTTATTTTTTACTTCTCTGCAGTAAAATTTCAAGTATTAACTTATATTAATATACAGTTATTTACATTAGAATGTGGTAGGTGTTACTAACAGCGCGAGAACTCAGTTTGATGAGTTTTCGCGCTGTAAATGACTTAACGCACGACTGATATTTATTAGAATCTTTGGCTGAGAAAAATATTTAGGAAATATTATTAAAAAAAAAAAAAATTGATAGATGTGGATTGGTACCATTGCGGTTTGACAACTCATCTCAATCTTAAGGCAAGGTGATTTTTTTTATGATGAATTTGAATAGCAATTAAAACATATAATATAATTAACGTTCAAAGTAAAAAACATCAATAAATTATATATACAGGATGTTTTTTTTTTTAACGAAGGTTAATATATGCAGTATACGGAAAATCAATTACATAACCCAATATTTATAAACTATAGATTTACTTTCTCCTTTTCAATTTAGTTTCAACGACATTATATTTTAAGATGTAATATGTTAAAATAAACATTCAACACAGAAACATGTATCTGTTTTGTTAAAAGTTAATTCTTTATATAAATTCACCTTAACTTTTTTATTATTCTTTTAAGACAATAATGCACTGAAACTTTTATATTATAACTTAAAATATTTTCCAAAATTTTTCACAATACACAGGTGTTCCGCCAAAAAAATATAAATTTCAAAATTTTTCGGAAATACGATTGTTTTTTTCGTATACTGCATATTAATCAGCGTTAAAAACACTAATACTTTGCCAACTTAACCTACTTTCTAGAATCAATAATAACAGAGATAGCAATGGTACACATTAATTTGAATCAGCCTGTATACAGGGTGTATCAGATATAGAGGTAAATATAATAATATGTAGCAGCTGTAATCATATACAATCAAAAAGTCTTAATCCACAGGGGTCTATCTGTAAGCATTAACGAGAAAAAAAATATTTTGTAAATGCCGTGGGCTAGAGCCGCACCTGTGCCCAACCTAAATGCTGTCCCGAGCATACCCCCACATACCACTATCATTCAGCCATTACCGCCGTTAGTTTTGTGTGGATCGCCGCTTGGAGTGCAAGCCACTTCGAACATTTTATTTAAATTCTTCCCGTCTCGAAAAAAACGTTCCTTTCCAGGACCATAATGCTTTCATATAAAGAAAATCGAAAGCTTGATGCATCGGCAAAAGCGCGGGAATGTATAGATTCATTTTCGCGCGACGTCATAGTAAAAGGGCGTGTTGCAAATTTTCTGTATCTACTTTATTTTTGTGTAATTCGATTCAATTCATTTTGCGTTATTTGATTAATAAATCCAAAAGAAATAACTCAGATTCATGTGGTACCGTTTATAACAACTAACTCTCGATTCGACAAAGCAAAAGAAAAATATTTACGTTTCTACGAAGTCGCATATCCGGTGAAACTCGAACGTCTTATCAGGATATTAAAAATAATAAGACTTTGTAGACTTACGTAGAATGCTCTTAACAAATAAGGAATGTTTATTTTATAAAAGGAAGAAATTTAAAATGCCTCAGTTTGCTATTTTTACAAGGCCTTTATTTATTCAGAATGACGTTAAAGAACTTACGGCATACCATTAAGATTAATACTAAATGAGTGCAATGTATTTATACATAATACCACGTTTAGCGGGTGCGTAATATGACGTTTCCTTGCATCAGGCTCGGACTAAAGAATTTTTTGCTCTAAATTTTACTTTTTTTTTATTCTTAATGATGAAATCCGGTTTTGGTGGGTTTGTGCTTTATATGTCGTGTAGTTAACACCCAAGCAAAATTTACTTTTTTATTTGATAAACCCTGTATATGTATTGGTTATTTGTGCACTGATGTTAGACTTAAAATATGTTTTGTTTCAGTTCTCAGAATGGACGGATCATGACAGAGGCATACCTGACATCGGTAAGTTACTCGCATTTAAGATTTCCGAAGAACCAGCAGAAGATGTCACTAAGATTTCACTTAGGTGAAATTGAATAGACAACGCTCTGAGTTAAATCTCATCAAAGAAAACAGTATCCCTTCTTTCCTGAATACTTATATGATTATTTGATATACGTTTGTGGTTATTTTAGAAATTTTGTAATTAACAGTTCATTTTGTGGTCGTTTAAGTTAGAACATAAAACTCCCTGACATGCCCTTTTACTCAAATCTACTCGTCACACGTGCAGATCCTATAATATAAATTATCTACGCTAGCAGTTTTAATATCAACCGTTAATTTTTTTCCAAACGAAGTCCAACAGCATGGATTTAGCCATCAATCATAAATTCGCCTCAGGATCGTATTTAACATCGTGCGTATATATGTTTGCGGTCGGATCGATTTTACGGTCGCGTAAAAATACTTTACAATCAAAACAATTCGACCGGAAAATGTTCAATTTATAAGCTCTTATTCATGAAATCGGGAACAGCAGTAAATCAGACCGTGCGTATCGATTATCATATTCATTATTAACGAGAAGAGCGGTTATGTACCTACGGTCAGTGTTTTCGCCTAACGTGATATTCATATGCTCCTAAATTTATGCGCTAAAAATACCGCATCTGATGCCGTTTTAAAACGGGCATTGAATCGCGATTTTAAATTCTAGATTAATGTTGATTCAGAATTGATAGTAAAAAATATAATAGGCGTTTTATTATGTAGCTGTATCGCGATTTTTTTTTTTTTTGGCAGGTGTACGAAAACTAGTGCATGATACGATGAAGTCATGAGACCATCATATAACCGAGCTAATGAGACTCAATTAACGTTTAACCGAAATAATTGTCTATTCGACTGAAGGATGTATTATACTTAACATATGTTTTCTGTTTCTAAATATTCACGCAATTGATGTACTCACAATCATCTGTCCATTACAGCATATACATATACGTAAACAACAAAAAAGAATGTGTGGAATAGATTTCTCAGAATATGTGCAGGTCAATTGGTAATAATTAGCAATTTTAGTTTGAATATTTCATGTGATTGTGCTTGTTTTCTTTATTATTGAAGTCAATTGCAAACGCGGCGTTTGAGATAAATGTAATGACAATGGAAAATGCCATTGATGCGAATGTATAACGAGATGGAAACGATTAAAATATTTTATGACATTTCAAAACATTTCGGCACTTGGAATACATCCGTCAATAGAACCCTAAATAAGCTTAGATCTGTTTTGACAAATGCTAATGCAACCTTCTGAACATTAAATGTGTATGTAAAAAACAATAGCTACAACAATAATACAATAGTGATGAGTTGCTACGAAGTAAACTGCTATTGTGTAGCAGCTAATAACCGTTAGCAGTTTGTAGCAGCTTATCAATATCAAAAGAAGCTGCTACTTTTTGTAGCAGTTTCTTGATATTGGAGACAAGTACAAATGTTGTGAAACATACATGAATATTCGTAGCAGTAAAGCAGTGTATAAAATGTGTGATGCATAAAACTGTTTCTTTATGTTAGCAGCTACAACCTGCTTCTGTAAATGTTTCTGAATATGTTGTGTAAAGGGAGTATTGTGCGTTGGTTTGGATCGCAAATTTTGACGTATAGGGGTATTTAGATCGTCTTGATGACTTTGGGAGGCGTGTGCGCTAGAAGGAATTAATTTCTTTCCAATGATTAAATTAATTATTTTTTTTTGACAACACCGGTGACTGAAATATGTGTGAATAATAATTTAATGAGTAAACCGATTTATTTTTTTAATAATTTATTAATTTGTTGCATCTTGTGGTTGTAACTTCAGTGCTTATGTAATAAAAAAAAGCATTATTTTCATGGGAATTAAATTGAAGAATTTAATATATTTTTTTTTCAAATAGATTTGAATAGCTTTTGTCTCCTAAAGTTAGAGTAGTGACACTTCTAACTTAGGGAAGAAACAGCAATGTTTAAGAAATAAGTTTTTCTTATTTTTACGAAATTCATTCGGTGGATAATGGAAATAATTCGGAATTAATCAAATCTGATGTAATGTGATATGAATATGATGATATATGAATATTTATGTGTCTATTACGACGATACAGTTGTTGTGATATCTTTGATATGTTATACTATAATAACAACGAAATTTAACTTGATTACAAATAGCTCTATACAGGGTGTTTTGAAACATCGTTTAAAGATTTTAAGGGCATGTAGTACGATCGAAAATAAGGTTAAAAGTAATAATAAACATATGTTCACAAATCAACCGTTTACGAGATAACAGCGAGTGTTCCTACTAGTACATGGATATAACATATCCCAGTAAACAGGTGCTTATCAGCTATTGTTTTATGATAGTTTAATTTGACGTTTTGTGTAATTTATAGCAATTACAATGGTTGGATTCTAATGCCTGAAATGAGCGATATGGTGTTCATGTAGGTCGTGCTAATGGGAATTCTTTACAAGCACGATGCTTCTATGCTGAAACGTTTCCTGATCGCAACTGCCTTCGCATGTGATGTTTCAGACGGTGTTTCAAGAGAAACTGGACGGCAGAGAATAGCATGTACTCCACAGATAGAAGATCGAATTTTGAATATTATTGATGAAAATCCCGAAACCAGTGTTACAAGAATTTCGACTCAAGTGGGTGCAAGCAGCAATCTTGTTTGGAGAACTCTTCATGAGCAACTCCTATACCCCCACCATATCCAACGGGTACAAGCCCTTACTGCCCCGGATTATCAAGCGAGGAGGGCTTTCTGTGAGTGGTTTTTACGAACAGCTGCTGATCGGCTAGATTTTGCTGATAACATCCTTTTCACTGATGAAGCTGGTTTTACTAAAAATGGAATATTTAATTTCCACAACAATCACGTTCGGTGTGACGAGAATCCTCACGCTACCGTTGAAGCCAGGCACCAGTAACGTTTCTCTCTAAACATCTGGTTAGGCATGATAGGGGAACGGTTGTTAGGACCGATTGTTTTGCCACAACGCTTAACAGGTCCTGCATACCTCGAGTTCTTGGAAAATACTTTACCTGAACTTTTGAAAGATTTACCTATAAATCTAAGACTGAACCTCTGGTTTATGCAAGATGGAGGTCCACCGCACTTTACGCGTGCTGTTAGGGAACATCTTAACAATGAGTTTCCTGGGAGATGGATAGGGCGAGCAGGTCCCATTGCTTGGCCTCCAAGGTCTCCCGATCTAAACCCGGTGGACTTTAGTATCTGGGGTTATTTGAAAAGTTTAGTGTATGCAACACCGGTAAACGATCTTCCAGAGTTGCGCCAACGAATAGAACAACTGTTTGCCAGATAATACGAGAAAAACCCTTGTTTTTTGAAAGGAGTACGCGCTTCCTTGAAAGCAGATATAGATCCTGTGTCGAATGGAAGGACGTCATTTTGAACATCTTCTTCTTTATAATCTATTTTATGTTAAAATGCAATAACATCTAATAAAAAACCGCTAAAGCAACTTATTCTGCAATTGCGATAAAATCGCTGTTATCTCGTAAACTGTTTATTTGTGGACATATGTTTATTATGACTTTTAACCTTATTTTCGATCGTACTACATGCCCTTAAAATCTTTAAACGATGTTTCAAAACACCCTGTATATATATATCAATAAACTCTTAAATTTGACAAGTCTACAATATTAAACAGTATCTAGTTCTAATGAGCAATCAGACTTCAGTCAAAAGAATAAAAAACTCGTTTTAATTTTGTTTTTCATTTGGTGTTCAATTTGTTATGGTCGTAAGTATTTGCTTCACTGTTGAATAATGTTTCATATGCAAGTTTTTGTCTGTGCTATGAGCAATGTTTTATTTGTTGATTGGAAAAGACTTTAACAAAGAGCAAATGTTTTATAAAACAAGTTTTTATTCTTTTAACTAAAACCTGATATCTAATTAGAAGTAATATTGCTTAAGGCAGGTTAAATAAAGGAGATCTCATTATAAACTCTGAAACAAGTTTACAATCACAAACCGTTATGATTATTAAATGTTTTTTTTAGTAATGATAGTAATGATGCACATTAGGTTAAGTATCTAACTGTTTCATTTACCCATTATAAAACAACGATATAACTATTCTACTAATTACGCTAATTTATTTTTTTGACAATTTACCTCAACACTTAAAAAAGTACAAAGATGTTATTCTCTCTGACGTCCATTGTACGTATTTATTTCCATTGAATTTTCGGTTTTCGTGCCATAAATTCATACATCACGCGCCGGAAATGAATAGCGATACAATTTAATGTTAGCACTTCAATATACATCCATCAGAAACACGGTAATTGCACAATTGTTTCGAAGAACTACACGTATTGTATATATGCTGTTCTCTGTTCTCTTTTTTTGTATAGCAACAACAATCGTTGAAATTTTATAATAACTATTGTATGTTTACATAGATAAAACAAACGGAAGTCGTGTGTATCTAAAATCAACATGCATATGTATTATGGATTGGTAAAACGTGTTTATTTGCGTGTTTGTGTACAGAAATAATTTCTTTTCGACGAATAATTCAATATAAATCGTGAGTTGTTATCATAGTGTGATTAATGTATTTGAAGGACTTTTGTAATTTGAACGACAGATTTGCGTACACCATTCATAGGATGTGGTATTAGGTCTGGTTTGACAAACCTGGAATAAAGAAAGCATATACCATCGCTCTAGAGTTTAAACCAGTATAAGCTATACTTATAAGTTACAGATATCTAAAGAATAATCATTCCTCTGCTTATTCTACGTTTGCAAAAGCTGGCCTTTAGTAACTTTCCCTTCCACATTGTTACTATCCAGTTAAATCTGGCGAAAATTCTTCGTAGGTAACCTGGAAATAGAACTTTTCTGAGAGAGTACTTTGTTTTCATTCGTTCAAAAAACGTATAGGCATTTCTGATACGTATAAATCACAAATCGGTGGTCCACATTCGGAATGTTTATAAACTGCAGCCTCCACTAAAATTAAACACTAATAATTACTATAACTTTTCACGAATAAATATCTTATAATCATTGTACATAAAAGAAATAAAAAACAAACTGAAATTGATATAAACAATAAAACAAACGGCATATACCATGTGATTCAAAATGATTGTCGTAAGAAAGAAAACTGTTTTCCGGAAAAATTTATCTATACTTATTACCAATTTAATGAGCGAAGTTAGCTACATACAAACTTCATACATTAAAATGAATTTTCTTGACATTTAGCGACATTGGCGTGCGTGTTGTAGTATCTTTCGATATTTATCTTATAAATTTTTTTCAAATCGTTTATATTATATCTAATATCATCAACAATAGTATTTATGAATACTGTAAGAAAATAAGGAAATTTATCTGTGGTAATAGCTCAACAAACAGGTAAAAAATCAATATTAACATTAAGTGTAATAGTTTATTACATTTTATAATTTTATAGGCTTGCAGGCAATTCAGTGCAATGAGCTGTCAAAAGAAAGTTACATTTTCATCCCTATAAAGTTTCTACGGTACAGGAATTATTACCATTAGATCACGATAGGCGATTGGAATATTGTCGTTGGTTTAATAACAATTTAAGGGACGATGACTTGCTAAACAAATCATTTTTCTCGGATGAAGCCTGGTTTTTATCTAACAGACTATATCAATTTACAAAACTATTGTATCTGATCTGCAGAAAATCCACACGAATTTCGAGAAAACGCCAATTGCATCCGTAAAAAGTTGGAGTTTGGTTAGCTATGTGCAGGCAACGAATAATAGGGCCAAATTTTCTTCGAGGAAACTGTAACAGCCCAACGTTACCAACAGATGTTGGAATTGTTTATGCAGAGTTACAAGAAAATGAGCTTGAAGCAGGTTATTTTCAGCACGATAATGCTCCAGCAAATACTGCTCGACAAACCTGCCAATATCTTCAACAGTTTTGGTGACAGGTTCGTTAGAGCACAAAGATGGCCACAAGATCGCCTGATCTAACCCCATTAGATTACTTCATGTTCGACTATCTAAAAAATAGGATCTGTAGAAACCGCATGCATACCATAGAGAAACTGAGAGATGCAGTTTTGTCACTTAATAATTATACTAATTGTATGTTATAATTTAAAGTAATAAATAAATTTAGTTAAACACCAGTTAGTACTGAATTGTAAAATCATAATTTAGTAAAGTTACATTAATTACATTTCATTTTTACAAGCGGAAATACCAATCCATAGTCGTTAATGCGAGTTCAAATATAGGTTACGTTTTCCTTATTTATGACAGATCCGTTTACTTTCTTATGTTCCAACACTGACTTAGTTCAAACCTTCATTACAAACACGCGGCATATACCTACATCCTGTTACTATCTATAGGAGCAGATTTGACAATCATTTTGAATCTCTGTGTACAATAACGTCGGGAAGAAATGAACTTAGCAAGGAGAATAAAATCGAATTGTGTTGTATATTCCTATATAATCCAGATTTTCAGACTGAGTCAGCACTTGGTGTGACTCGCTCTTCGCCTGCTACGGTGATGGTAGCATGGATAAATCCACATATCCATTTTAACAAAAAGTCGCTCATATCTCAAAATCTATTAAAGATAGGTATAGGGAATGCTCATACAAAGTGATAGGGTATGATATTTACTTCCTAATTCCGAATTAAAATACAGGGTGTTCTATATAAAAAAATGAGTTTTCTGCATTAGAAAATATGTCACTTTGTTCCTCAGTTTTGAACAGCCTGTATATTAGAATGTAAAGTGTGCTTACCGTTTCTTAGAGTAATATCTACATTCATAACAGCAAATTTGGAGTCTGTACTTGCAGTATTAACCGAGATATTAATTTCTCAATGATGCAATGATTATGACTAAAAAAAAGAAAAACTTAAATAACTCAAAAACGGCAACATGTAGCTATAGGAATAGCTAATGAAAACTGACGCATTGATAGTTGTAGAATCCAAAAATGTATAAAAAATTATATCATTCCATTTAAAATAACAAAGTTGACATCCATTTCCGGTCCATCGGAAGTGATATTTTGGTTAAGGTATTTTACATTTATAGTTCCAACCGAACAGATACTGGTGCCAAAATCTCAAATATAAGTAAATAATAGAATTAATAGCCTGTATTATTATATATCTAATTTAACTACTATAATAAAAAAAAACTGAAAATATATAAGTTGTTTAATTTTTCATTCCTATCATTTCAATAAAAAAAAAATCATACAAAATGAGAAATATCCACAGTAACATAACTCAATATTTCGATATATAAAAAAATATGATTCATCGGGCTCAGGAGTTTTACAGCAATCACAAAACGCGTCAACGATGCACACACATTAGTTAAGTATGTACATTTTTCCTACCACACAGCAATAATATCAACGCATTGTAAATAGATATAATCTAAAGCGACTGTTTACTGTGGCATACTGGTTATCCCCTCGATGACGTAGCAGATTAGCCGTGGTCTTTCTGACCGTCCGATTTCACTTGAAACCGACCGCACTTTACCTCCGTCACAGCGAGTCGGTATAAGAGTAGGGTGGGAGAACTGAATCACATGGTTTTTACCTAACACCTGCCGTCCTCCAACGTCTGTTAGTAATCCACCTGTTTATTACGCGTTAACGTTGGATTGTACGCGACAAAATCGGAACGAAAGATAGCCGGAAACGCTCTAGTAGAAAGTTCAATACTAATAATGGCCAAGATCGTGTACGCGTTTGCGTTGATTTTGTCGGTGTTCGTGTTGTTGGATTTATCGGAGTGTAGGCGCGGTGGTGGATACGGATCAAGCGCTAGGAGGGTGCCTACAAGGGGACCGAGTAGAAGGACGACCACGCAGAGGGCGACAACGCCACGGTATCATATACAAACGCAGCAAGCACATCCGAATTATAATCAGCCTTCGTATAATCGGCCAAGTGCTGCGCAGAGGTCAACAACGCCACGCTATAATATCCAAACGCAACAGAGTTATCCGAACTATAATCAACCTGGGTACAATCAACCCCATTATAATCAACCAGGATACAATCAACCACATTATAACCAACCAGGATACAATCAACCACATTATAATCAACCTGGATACAATCAACCAGGTTTTCCTGGTAATAATCCCTATTCTCCTGGTGGATGGCAACAAAACAAGGATCACAGCGTCAGGAATTCAGTGCTGGCAGGTTTGGGCGGATCAGCTTTAGGTCTGTATCTCGGTTATAAACTCGGAGGCCTTACGAACACCAACAACGGCCCTCAATACATTGGAGGAGGACCTGGTGGTTATCCTCAATACTCAGTGGTGCATCACTATCATCATGGTGATAAGCCAATACCTAAAGAATCCACTGTGGAGTCCAGTGAAATCGGCCAATGCAACAATGTGACGTTCTGCACTCCAAATACTTCTCCTCTTTGCATGAGCAATGGTACTGTTACTGCATCGCTGCGTTGGAAATCACAACTGATTGTAATTCCACCGAGAATGCAACATCTTTAAGATGCTTGAACTCGACCATAACCTTGCCTTGCGAAGCTAATTCCACCAATTGTAACGGCACGTCCTTGAATACGACAAACATTCTGATACCGTGCGTTACAACAGTTGACGTTTTCGGCGATTTTACCAGCGGGAAATTATCAGTGAAAATTATCTAAAAGATCCATTGAGGATAACTCAACAACAACCACTACTACAGAAAGTTCAACTTCTGTCGGTCAAAATGCAGATAATATAACACCATCTACAACTGCGTCGTCAGTCTCCATTCCCAGTATGGATCAGACGAATCTTTCTGCGAACAGTCGCGGTTTTGGTAAAAAATATTGTGTCACTGTGATCGCTGAACCGATTAAGGAACCCGTGATCCCGCCTAATTTATCCAACGAGGAGTTCGTCAAGTTGGCCAAGAGTAATGCGATGATGCAGGACCAAACTGGTCAGAAGGTGTCTGAAGTGTTAGGTGTCGTTGGTAATTTCTTGTTTTTCTAAAAGGAAATTGTTGATATTGTCAAAAAAAATGTGTGATATATTAGGATGTAGTACTAAATAATTCTTGTTGTTAGATATTATAGTCAAAAATAAATGAACGTATTCAATATTTTTATATAATGAAGTGTTTGTGAAATAAGATTTATTAAATAAGTGTGTAAAAATGCATTATTTTTTTTTGATTTATTTTATTATATTGTTATACTGTAAATCATAATGTACCAGAAATGAGACTGATTGTTAATTAATAATTGATAATTTCATTAAAAAGGCGATTCACTTCATATAAACCCATTGCCTATTAAGTATCTTTTTAAATACATTTTTAATTCTAGATTTGATGGATTTCTGATATGGGGTTATGGATTTTTTTTTTACATAAAGGTGAACAACAGTTTCTTTAGTTCGGTTAGAATGTGGTACACACTAAGTGTGTCCAGTTTCTTGGCTGTCTTTTGTTACATGATATGGAATCATGACAGACCATTATATTGTCACAATTCCATCATCTAAATAATGTTTATGTTTGTTTTCGTAGGTTGTATTTACAATCTCTCTGTTTAATGCTGATAATCTGAGAATGTGAACCTGAAAACATTTGCAACATTCTAACAAGATTCTAACTATTTTGGAATTTTATTTTAAATGATAATTACGTAAAATATGTACATAAAAATCGATTATTACGTAATAATAACGTCATTCTTATTATATATCTTGTATATCTTTATTATGTAATAATAAAGATCTGTTATTTCTGGAAGTCGTACAAGTTGATTTGACAACCGGTCCTGGAATTTGTTTAGATAAAAAATACAGGAATTCCAATCTCTAACAAAGACATAGAAATAGGTTTTACTACTCTGACGTAGTATAATATTTTTTAAAATTTTATTAACGGTAATTTATCTATACATTTTTTTCCCGTAACATTGGGAAACAAAATCGTATTCCAATTTGTGTAAAAACACTTTTTTTATTCAAATAGCAATTCGTTTCAAGGTTAAATTAATATAATGTCAACATACATATTACAAACAAGTTCCAAGAATTAAAATATTCTTAATGACGTATCATTATACACACAATGAAGTTGTGTTGGTTAAATATTGGTTTTTATATACAGGGTGACATAGAAAAAATTACAATGCATAGCACCACGAGATAGAGGAGCGAAAAATAACAAAAAGGGTTCCTTTACACTAATGTCCGATTGCTTTTTTTTTTCAAGTTACAAACTGTTTTTTATATTGTTCTTGTATTTTAGTAATATACCTAGACAATAAAAAATTTTTTAAGTAGGCTTGTGATTTCGTGAAACAAACATTTTGGTAATGTCAAACAATATTAGCATAGTGTCTTGAAAGTTTTATTTCAAAATGGTGCGCTATACTTTCGTAGAATATGTGTTACGGCAAAGCTCGTTCAAATTCTTTCGAAGCTCAACGGATCTGTCGAGAGAGATACCCATTAAGGCAAGTTCCTAATGTTAGGACATTTATGGACGTACATAGACGTTTGGGAGAAGATGGTTGCTTTAAAAAACTAAAATTTGATTCTGAGGTTAACAGAACTCGGCGTACTGTTGCAAAGGAAGAAATTATTTTGCAAATAGTAGAAGACAATCCTAAAATAAGCACCGGAAGAATAAGTGCAGCTGTACCGAATGTCAATCGTGAATCTGTTAGGGAAGTCCTCAAAGAACAACTTCTTCATCCATTTCATTTCCAAAAAAAATCCATCACTTATTGGAACAGGATTCCCTACCACGTTTATAATATTGCGAGTGGTTGCAAAATAAAGGTTTTGCCCTTTCTGTCATTAATTTTGTTTACCAATGAAGCAGGTTTTAGTCGCGATGGCATTCTGAATATTTACAATATGCATTATTGGAGCGATGAAAGCCGTCATCAGAACGTAATACGGAATCACCAGTATGGGTTTTCCATTAATGTGTGGCCAGGTATAATCGACAATTATCTAATTGGTCCATTTCGAATGCCCAGACGATTGTAAGACGAACTCTATTGATTTTTTTTTGGAAAATGAAGATGTTCCATTGAATATTATAGGAAGAATGTACTACATGCATGACGGCGCGCCAGCTCACTATTCTAGGAGAGTATCGGAATTTCTGCAAAGAAAATTTGGAAATAGGTGGATCAGTCGTGGGGCATCTATACCATGGCCAGCTCGTAGTCTCGACCTTAATGCTCTCGATTTTTCATTTTGGATATCTATGAAAAGTGAAGTGTATGCCACAGAACTAAATAGTGAAGAACAGTTATGGAACAGAATTGTGGAGTCTGCTGACAGATTTCGTAATAATGCTAACATATTTCAAAGATGTCGTCAGTCATTAACACGAATATTGGAAATGTGTACTCAGAAACAAGGTTATTAATTTGAACGCCTTATGCAGAACTTTTTTGAATGTTGTTTGTTTAATAAAAGCATTTTAACTCCAACAGCTTGTAACTTGAAAACAAACAGCAATCGGACATTAGTGTATAGGAACTCTTTTTTGTTATTTCTTGGTCCTCTATCACATGTTGCTATGCATTGTAGTTTTTTTTCTATGACATCCTATAGAGTGCATCTCTTATACTGGATTGGCTGATTCGATTCTTCTAGTAGAAACTTGACTTTGAAATTTATAGAGTAGTAGTAACTGACAATTATCTATATTTAGGAGAGATATTTTTTAGCGCGTATTTGGTATACAGAGTGTTGATATCAACTTTTTTTGTAGGTATCTATTCAGTATTCAGTGCTGTATCTATAATCACTTATCTTTGAATATATAATATTTATCAGTGAAAAAACTAGAACTCAGAAATATACTTACCACTAATATTTCTTATAATGTGTAGGAATTTTTTAATTATCAATTCTTATGACTATTGTCTACATATATAGGGGAAGGTGGGGCAAGATGGGGCCACGAGGCATAATGGGGACATCGTCTTATCTACAAAACGGCAGTAAGCATCTATCAAATAATAGCAGTCCTAATATTGACAAGTGCTGTTTTATGTTTGTGTAATGTAGGAAGCTTACTAGTCAATAACAAAGTAGCTGTTTGGCGTGAACTTTGCAATGTCCAGAATTTCGTTATTATTTTGATGGTGTTCAACGGCCAATATTCGGAAGCATAAGTAAATTATTTGCAACTACACTTTTTTTGCTTATTAATTGACATGTATGCATGTATCTTCTATAGTGTGTTATTTGTTTATTTCAGAATTATATATGTTATTATAAAATAACCAAAAAATGTCCCCAAAGGGGCAAGATGGGCTATTGGTATGGGCGAACATGGGACATCATTATCTCACACTCTTCAGTCTGGTCCGTTATCCTGGGATGCCATTAGCTTCTCGAAACATAATGCCTATTTCTCATGTTGGAATAAAATACAGGTCAATCAAAGCGTAACAAGGAAAACAAAAACCCTACAAGCACTACGTATAAAAATCTGCTACAAGAAAATAGAAGTCTGGAGAATCACTAAGCCAACTAGAAGTGCTGAGGAGATGTTAAAGGAAAAAAAAATGACAAAGAAGAAAACAGAGAAGATCAAGAACCCGAATTTGTAAAGGAAAGCAAAGAGTAGATTTTAGAAAAACGTCAAGGAAATAATCAGTTCTTCTGTTGAGGAAGATGACGCTCATGTTAGTATTGTAAGGGAAGTATTGATACAATGCCATGGATGCGAGGTTGGGTACATGAGGCTGGCGAATAACGTGATGAGTTCGTCTCTATTGTTCCTCAATTGTGAAGATTAAGTTTAATATTTTATCGTTATTGTATTTTTTTTATTTTAAGTAGTTCCGCTTTAAAGAGTTTAAGCTTCTTCGTTCCTGCATGTTTTAATAATCTATTTTTTTTTTACCTATACCTAGATTAATGGTACGACCATTCTTAACTGGAACCCATCTTGCCTCTATGGTGGGCAAGATGGATTTACACATTTCTTTTCAAAAATTTCCACAACATCAAATAGAGCCCATCGAAAAATTGAAATTCATCCATCAGCAGATAAATGTTTAAAGATTACACAAGCGTATTTAGAACCTTGTATATACAATTTGCAATCCTATGCAGTGTCTAAAGCTATTTCCATCTCCCCACTTCCCTATCTATCAGTATTCAGTGCTGTATCTATAATTACTTATCTTTGAATATAAAAGATTTATCAGTGAAAAAACTAAAACTCAGAAATATACTTACCACTAATACTTCTCATAATGTGTAGGAATTTTTCAATTATCAATTCTTATCACTATTGTCTACATATATATAATTTTTTATTATTCAATTTGAATATAATAGTTAGTTCTAATTAAATGGCGACTATGGTTTATGTTATAGCTATATTTACACTTTTCCCTTTCTAATTATATAATAGTATTTTAGTGTTTGCAATGTATGTAAAATAACGAATGATGTATTCAACACATAATTATATACCTATTACTGAATAAAAGGCTACTATTATTAAATAAATATTTAATATAGCTACACATACATTCATAAATATAACAATAAAAATAATTATATCATACATGCTGAAATTCAACAAAATATTATGCACAGTACAGAACGAAATATGTCGTAAAATTTGGCCGTCGCTCTTTCCTTAAAATCCTCATCGTAAACCGCAAGCCACGCAAACTCCTCGTTTGTTAATTCGTTGGGTCTCTCGATTTTTTCGAATATTACAGTGACACAACGCGTATTAACACCTTTATCCCGTCGGATATTCACCGTAGTAACGCAAGGCATATCCACCAACGTCTTCTGCTTCTTCAGCGAACACGCGGTAACGTTCAGCAACTCTTGTACGCACGCCACTTTCGTACCATCTGGTAAAGAACACGATCTGACCCATTTCTTGTAGATCGAGCAGTACACCGTGCCGTTTTTCAGCAATAGCGGCTTCGTCTTGTCCTGTGCACCACCATTTCAATTTGTTCCCTTTCGGCGTAGCTATATCCTCTTGATTAAGTTCTATCTCTTCGCTGAGCATAATCTTCTGGGGATGGTAATAATGCATGACGGTGTATAGAGGATATCGACTGGCCTTGCTGACGAATTTCTTCATCTTCTGTTTCAAGTAGCCACCGAAATTCAGAATCGTCGAAACCTTGAAATCTGTTTATGCGAAAAGTAAACGTTGTATTCTCCACCTCTTCAGATTGGCCATCCTGAACGGTATCGTACTTGTATCTGTTGATGCCCTCATCGTCGATATCGTTAGTAATTTGGCGATGGTCTGTTTGTAGTTCGTAGCTTAAACGGCACTCAATAAAATTGACAAGTTTTACGATTATATAACACAGCGGTAAATAGTGTTTAAGCTTTGCCATCGTCGTACCGAAACTAAATAGAAACGGAAAATTTGATGCATATTTTGTCGCACACACGAAGAATTTTATTCATGATTCACGGAGGTCATTTTCATCTACGTTTTTTAAAAACGTGCGTTTTTCGCGTCGAATACATACATAATTCGGATGGGAATATATTTCCGAGTAACGTTTAGTAAATAAATAGGTCACTCTGCTGTATTTATTGTTGTTTATGGATGCTAGCAGTAAATAGGTGCGTAATCAGCTTGAGTTTATAGGAGAAGTAGTGAAGATGGTTTTTTATTTAACTAAAAAAAAGTCGGCTGCTTTTTTAATCTTAAATTAAAATTATAGTATCACATTAGACCCTTCTCCACACCCCCTTAAGAATCATGCGATATCTTTACCAATAGATGTTAATTCACTTTAGAAAATATTGTTTTGGGGTGACAATATGAAGCTTACACGGGCTTGTTATGATGTAGAAATGAATGTTAAGATCTATAATATAATTTAATAATAATAACCTTTATTACCCAACAGACCATTAAAGGTCAAATAATAGGATAATTACAAAATTACAATATCAATATGCATAAGTAATAAAAGAGATAAAATAAAGTAAAATTCCTGTGATCTTAAATCTGTACATAAGTATTAAACCAAAACATGGATCTAAACATATACAGGGTATTCCACGTAACTGGTTCATTAAAAGTTTATGATGTTCTATTATTTACTTATATTTGAGATTTTGGCACCAGTATCTGTTCGATTGGAACTATAAATGCAAAATTCCTTAACCAAAATATCACTTCCGGTTGACTGGAAATGGATATCAACTTTGTTATTTTAAATAGAATGATCTAATTTTTTATTCATTTTGGATTCTACAATATAAATAGTCAGTTTTCAATAGCTTGTTCCTATAGCTACATGTTTGCCGTTTTTGAGTTATTAAATTTTTCTTTTTTTTTTAGTCATAATCATTGCATCATTAAGAAGTTAATATTCGTTAATACTGCAAGTAGAGACTCCAAATTTGCTATGTTATGAATGTAGATATTACTCTATAAGGAAGGTAAGCACACTTTACATTCTACATACAGGGTGTTCAAAACTGAGGAACAAAGTGACGTATTTTCAAATGCAGAAACTCATTTTTTTTTAAAGTAGAACAGCCTGTATTTAATTCGAATTAGGAAGTAAATATCATCCCTATGCTGTTATATGACAATTCCCTAATACTATCTTTAATAGATTTTGAGATATGAGCGACTTTTTGTTAAACAGACTAAGTATTCTGGTTTTTTAAATAGAACACCTGTATTTTAATTCGGTATTAAGAAGTAAATATCATCCCTATCACTTTATATCAGCATTCCCTATACCTATCTTTAATAGATTTGGAGATATGAACGACTTTTTGTTAAACAGACTAAGTAGCCCTATCTTTGCGGTGTTTATAGCTGGCTCTGAATGGGATTAATGTCAAATTCATTGACTAACCGAAAGTGTTTATGTATATCATTGTAATTACACTTTCGTACAACGCAATATTAATAGAAATGACTATTCGAACAGACATTCTTGTATGGTTATTCAAAAATAATACATGAATTTGAACGTGAACCATTTCAGAGCCGCTACAAACATTTAAAGATAGGGCTACTTAGTCTGTTTAACAAAAAGTCGCTCATCATCTCAAAATCTATTAAGATAGGTATAGGGAATGCTTATATAAAGTGATAGGGGATGATATTTACTTTCTAATTCCGAATTAAAATACAGGGTGTTCTATTTAAAAAAAATGAGTTTTCTATATTTGAAAATATGTCACTTTGTTCCTCAGTTTTGAACAGCTGTATGTTAGAATGTAAAGTGGCTTACCGTTCTTAAGAGTTATATCTACATCATAACATAGCAAATTGGAGTCTCCACTTGCAGTATTAATCGAGATATTAATTTCACATGATGCAATGATTATGACTAAAAAAAAGAAAAACTTAAATAACTCAAAAACGGCAACATGTAGCTATAAGAATAGCTAATGAAAACTAACGTATTTATAGTTGTAGAATCCAAAAATAAATAAAAAATTATATCATTCTATTTAAAATAACAAAGTTGACATCCATTTTCGGTCAACCGGAAGTGATATTTTGGTTAAGGTATTTTGCATTTATAGTTCCAATCGAACAGATACTGGTGCCAAAATCTCAAATATAAGTAAATAATAGAACATCATAAACTTTTAATGAACCAGTTACGTGGAATACCCTGTATATATGTAAACAAAGTACGTGTTGTTTTGTGTACTGTAAACTACGTAGCCTTTTCTCCATTTAAATCACTATATACTTTGCGATATAGTAACACCGTTTCTGTTAAAAGTACCGCCCTGTATAAGACGTGAAATGCATTAATGTTCTCTTTTACAAGATTCCTTAAACCACAAAAAAATGTAATATGTCAATGTACCTCTATTTTTGTGTGATTACTAGCTACAAAACACATAAATTTATTCTTTGTTTATGTTTATCACCCAATAAATATAAATCTAAGACATATTTTTAAAATTTGATGACGCAGTCATACGCAACATACCCTCCTTGACATACACACCAAATTTCATGAATCTAGATCAATAAATAAAAAAGTTATAGACGATTTAGTCGATCGGTGCACCGTGCATTGGTCAATGGAATGCGGATCAACTTAGGGTGAGAATCGTTTTCTTGAACAGGACTACGCTGTCCTATCTTTTCGCCAATAAGACAGACGGAGTCCGGACGATAGAGTGGGGATAAAATGGGCTACGACCTTGTCTATTATGCGCACCGTAATGTAATTTTCCTATTGCGTTTGTCGCACGTCGTATAGGAGACGTGAATTCCAAAACGTGCGGGCTGTTTTAAGACAGAGAAGATGCTTCCTTGTCTGTCGTACGCACCTTATGGTCAGTTCGCTTTTCACAAGTAGATTCAATACTAGCGGACCGATTTTAAAAATGCTTTCGCATTTATGAACCGGGTGCATTCTATTTTTTTAATGTAGAAATTAGTTTTTGTGTACGGAATATGGAATATTGTTTTTTCCAAATACTGATAACTATGAATATAATTTGTTTGATGAAAATCTAAAATTCACTTTTGAAAGTAATGGTACTAGATACAATAGCAAATAATATATGAATGAATTGAAATGTTTTTACATCAATTATTTTCGTTAATATTTCTCAATATTTTTGTAGGAAACTGGAAGTTGTGGGAGCAAAAATATATGCGGTTTTTATAAGTTTGAAAGTTTGTCTATAAGTCTCAATTATAACAATACATAAATCTTGACACATGTCAAGGATGTCGACAGATGTAATTATCACTGCTATGTTGTCGAACGAATGCATTTCCTAATAATATTAGTCACATATTGTTGTATTAATACTATCCGACATTTTTAAAAGACCTTGGGAGTTGTAGGAAAAAATATATGTTGTTTTTATAAATTTGGAGGTTTGTTTATAGATTTCAGTATCAACAATACGTAAATCTCAAAGGATGTTTAAGATATCGGTGGATATAATTATTACTGCTATGCATCAAATCGATGCACATTGCACATTCTCGTATTAACGACAATTTATGAATGAATAACGTCAGACAGTGACGTCATTAAGTCCCTTTCTTGTTCTTTCTTACAAAAAAAAAAAAAAAATCAGTTCACATTCTTTCCCAATCAACCCAAAGATAACTGATTTATTTATATATGTTGCATACGCTATAGGTACTAAATAGGATTAACCGGAACTGTAAGAAACTTGAAAATATTTTACAAAGGGGGTAACTACTAAACTATTGCAAACCCTAAATTTTTAAAACTGAAAGTATTCGCTAAACCTGAAAACTTTTTACTACCGTTTATTGCAACCTTTGTTGATGTTATATCTTGTACAATCAAGTAATTTTGTCCGCTGTTTCCTGTGGAAAAATTATCTAAAAAATGTAGATAACCTACCATGCAACTAAGAAATGTTATTTTTGATTCGTGAGCGAATCGAAAATAAGATTCGTGAGCGAATCAAAAATAAAATTCTTTAAGTACCTACATACATTCAGTCAAGAGCTTATTTACTTTTAGTATGAGTAAGAGAGAAGACGTTTTACCCGCTTGCCATTATAAACACGGTAATATATAGTGCATCCGAGAAGTCTGGGAACACCCAACTATAACAAAGTAATTAATGTTATTTTGAGAGAAAAATATCAAATGTTTCAATTAACGTTTTTAAAAAAGCTATATTTTAATAATGGTAGTGATTTTTTGCGATGAGTTTGAAGAAGTTATGAAGCATGTATTTTTTATTTTCAAATAGCAATGTAGCATTTTTGTTTCATTTTAGGTATCTCTTACGTAAGATTTTTTTTTGAAAAAACTGCCAAAATATTATTCCAAAAAGTGACAATTTTGTGACTGATTCCTATCCAAAACCTAATACCCATTTAATATCTAAGATATGTTTCCTTTGTATTAGCTGTAGAATTACAATTAGAACAAGTGGGTTGGCGTATTAAAGATTTTAGTTATTTGTCACGTTCTGTCAGTTATATGAAAATTCAATTGAGTGTTCCAGACTTTTTGGATGTACTCCCTGTTATATATAATTACGGTAAAGTCAGTATTATATTATTTTTAAACTATAGTCTCTTAGAAAGAGTGTATATTAATCTTAAGCATATTTCTTGTAGCAGAAGGATACTACCAGTCTACGACTGAATTGTCCAAGAATATCACACCATAATTCAATCTGAAAAACCCACTAGCATGGTATAATGACATCGCAGCCTCTACATTTACACTTTTTACCATTGATATTCGTGCATAGCACATAGGGGCGAACCTTGCTGGCAAGAGCCTCAATATGATAACAGTTCAAATCGCAAGTCTTAATAACAGAGACCTTCTGAATATTCATTAAAAGCTTGGGTTATTATTATGCCGTTCTGTAGTTAGAGACAAATTAAGTAAACGATACATCAGAAAGTTAATAGTTGTTAGTTTATGTTTTTGTGGATGATTTGAATCTTCTGAAGTGAAGTTATCATTAGTTTTAGGTTTTCTAAATAGGAAATTTGAAATTTAGGTGAGATTCGAGTGCATATTTATAGCGCCTATGAGGTTATCTGTAAGATTGTAAACTATCTAGGACCGCAACCCTTCTGAACACTTTTTACTGTCGGCATAGCACTTCCGTGTGATCTTTGAATCTAGAATTAGAAGATCTATCTTTTGAAATGAAATTATCTTTTTATTTGGGTTGATTAATAAAATGTTGTAATTTTCAAGAGCAACTCCTAAAGAGGTTAGCTATATAAGGAGTTATAATTGCTGCCGTTCTTTCGTTGGTTTCCTGCAAAGTTTTGCCAAAAGAATTAAACTTATTCACATCATGGTCGGCTCATTGGTTACCTCTACGAATTTTTTTCCAAATAAACCAAAGCTTCGTTATTGAAATTTGCACCGAGAGTAATGGAGTTTGTTGTAACCTCTTTCAAAGTGCGCAATGTCTACGTTTGTTTATTTTGGGAATTTCCTAAGTAAAATTTATCATATATTGGCCAATATAAAATATCACATGTTTATACATAAAACCATAGCATTATTTGTTTATTAAATATTTCCTTCTAAATATAACAAAGAAATTGGGAAATTGTGGTAAAGAATCGACAGCAGATTTTTTAAAAAGATGCTTTTACGGTTTATTGATTATTTTAAACGGAAGCAGGATGAGATACCACCAACCATAACGTCAATGTCCTTTATATCAACGTGAAATAAGGCTGACAATTCCCGCCTATAGATAGATTGTTGCGATATCGCTCGGGTATATATTAAGGACGAAGGGTTGATAGTGACAGAGTAGAATTTTACTTAATTCATATCTGAATTAACGCGGTGTCATTTAGAGTATGCAAGCGTCAAAGTGTATCCGGTTAGTTGTTTTAATCTTTATCGTCGCTGTGATAATGGTGGAATGCAGACCTCGAAAGTTTCGTCCATATCGAAGACCAACTGTCGGTCGTCCACATGGGCGTTTTTCATCCAAGCCGTTAGCATCAGCCAGACTTTCACCCAGACTAACTGCCGTTCGTCCATATGGGCGTTTTCAATCCAAGCCGTTAGCATCAGCCAAACCTACACCCAGACCAAATGCTTTGAGATCTTGGCTCGATAGAATTAGAAGAAGACCCACTTATGGACATGGCAGTCATGGATATGGCAGTCATGGATATGGCAACCAGGCACCGCCAAGTCACGGACATGGTTTGTCCAATACTAATAACGATTTCGACTTTAGCGGATGGAATTTGGATCTCGGATACCCACCCCAGCAATTAAACTACACGCCATCCATGGGCATGGATAATTATTACCCACATAGGCAAATTTAAATTTCCCGCAATTACTCTTAGTAACTTCAACGTTGAAACACGAAATTACCTATTATTTTGTACTTTATTGATAGTTATTTTAATGCCTTTACGTTGAAGTTACTAAAAATAGTAGCGGGAAATTTAAATTTGGCAATTAGGGTATTAGCATCATCAATTGAAATTATTGTAACCGATTATTACTTGTTTAATTTGTGTTCAAACAGAATTTTAGTATTATTATTCGTGTTATTGTATGCCCATATATATATATATATTTTAGTTGAATTAATTTGGTTTATCTTTGTACGGTATGTATTTAGTTTTTATAGTTGTAGATACGAAAAAAAAAAATGATAAGTGTAGTATATTAAAACTTTTTTCACCGTATGCATGTTTAGCTGTTTTTAACTTGAACCCTTCAGTAATCGGGAGACATACTATATCGGTCCGTGAACGTTTATAAATAGGGAATAAAGCTATGCATAAAAACTTTGCCAAACGTATTGCTAAAGCACGGACAAACTCGCTCGGAGAAGCGGGGAAGCGGAAAACTCAGTGGCGTTGCCTACACGCAGTCTATGCCTAGGAACTTGCATATAACAGGGTATTCCACGTAACTGGTTCATTAAAGTTTATGATGTTCTATTATTTACTTATATTTGAGATTTTGGCACCAGTATCTGTTCGATTGGAATTATAAATGTAAAATACTTTAACCAAAATATCATTTCCGGTTGACCGGAAATGGATGTCAACTTTCTTATTTTAAATAGAATGATATAATTTTTTGTTCATTTTTGGATTCTACAACTATAAATACGTCAGTTTTCATTAGCTATTCCTACAGCTACATGTTGCCGTTTTTGAGTTATTTAAGTTTTTCTTTTTTTTTAGTCATAATCATTGCATTCATTGAGAAATTAATATCTCGGTTAATACTGCAAGTAGAGACTCCAAATTTGCTACGTTATGAATGTAGATATAACTCTAAGAAACGGTAAGCACATTTTACATTCTAACATACAGGCTGTTCAAAACTGAGGAACAAAGTGACATATCTTCAAATGCAGAAAACTCAATTTTTTTAAATAGAACACCCTGTATTTTAATTCGGAAATAGGAAGTAAATATCATCCCCTATCGCTTTATATGAGCATTCCTATACCTATCTTTAATAGATTTTTGAGATATGAGCGACTTTTTGTTTAAAACAGACTAAGTAGCCCTATCTTTAAATGTTTGTAGTTGGCTCTGAAATGGATTACGTCAAATCATGTATTATTTTGAATAACCATACAAGAATGTCTGTTCGAATAGTCATTTCTATTGATATTGCGTTGTACGAAAGTGTAATTACAATGATATGCATAAACACTTTTGGTTAGTCAATGAATTTGACATTAATCCCATTCAGAGCCAGCTACAAACACGCAAAGATAGGGGTACTTAGTCTGTTTAACAAAAAGTCGTTCATATCTCAAAATCTATTAAAGATAGGTATAGGAATGCTGATATAAAGTGATAGGGGATGATATTTACTTCTTAATTCCGAATTAAAATACAGGCTGTTCTGTTTAAAAAAAAGAATACTTAGTCTGTTTAACAAAAAGTCGCTCATATCTCAAAATCTATTAAAGATAGGTATAGGGAATGCTCATATAAAGCGATAGAGGATGATATTTACTTCCTAATTCAGAATTAAAATACAGGGTGTTTCATTTAAAAAAAATGAATTTTCGGCATTTGAAAATATGTCACTTTGTTCCTCAGTTTTGAACACCCTGTATGTTAGAATGTAAAGTGTGTTTACCGTTTGTTAGAGTTATATCTACATTCATAACATAGCAAATTTGGAGTCTCTACTTGCAGTATTAACCGAGATATTAATTTCTCAATAATGCAATGATTATGACTAAAAAAAAAAAGAAAAACTTAAATAACTCAAAAACGGCAACATGTAGCTATAGGAATAGCTAATGAAAACTGACGTATTTATAGTTGTAGAATCCAAAAATGAATCAAAAATTATATGATTCTATTTAAAATAAGAAAGTTGACATCCATTTCCGGTCAACCGGAAGTGATATTTTGGTTAAGGTATTTTACATTTATAGTTCCAATCGAATAGATACTGGTGCCAGAATCTCAAATATAAGTAAATAATAGAACATCATAAACCTTTTAATGACGCAGTTCGGGATACCCTGTATTGCTACATACATTATGTACCTTACTGTTTTTGGGCGAAGTTCAGTAGAGAGTATTACCGTAATAAGGTTCTGTATTCACATGTAAGAGAACTTCATATTTGCAAAGGAGAATCTAGAAAGTATTATGTGATTACAAATTTTAAAAACTTATTAAGTTACAATAAAAAGTAACAATAATTAACATAACTTAGTGAAAAGAGCTTCCCCTGGTTTTAGCGTATTAGTTGCATCAATATTTTGAATAGATGTGTTGAGGTAAGGGGCCTTGATTAGATTTATTAAGTTTTAATACATTTTTTTTTTGATAATCGTTTAAATTTAACGTGCGCTAGATATAACAAACTTACTATCATTTTCAAATGTATTGTTGTGGAAAATTACAATGTTGTGATATTAATAATACGTGAATTAATTCTAATCAATGATAAAAAAGACTTACCAAGTTTTTGTTTTAATATTTTAAATAGTTAGTGACTCTTTATTCCTGCTTGTTTTATCTTTTTTTTTTTAATAAAATACAAGAAATAAAGAAGATGTCACTATTACATATTTAAATAAGTAATATAATTATATATTTTATCTTGTTACGGTGTTTAAAACGTATTCAAAGTAATTTTAGCAAGTCTTACTTTTCAATGAAAGCCTGAACGGAGGTATTTGAGTGCTGAAGAAATATAAATAAACAGCTACATCTAAGACGGCGCCATTGCGTCGTATATATGCGGAATACACAGCTGCGTTGTGGTTCGTGTCGAACAAACAATTTATTATATATGCGTCATGCGACTGTGCACTTGAAATATTCCACGTGATTTACGGGTGCATGTAGTTTTTATACATGGGTGCGTTTTTCTCACTCGGTCAAAACAACTAGAGGATTTATACGGGCAATCGGGTGTTTATCTATCAACACCCGTATGTGCGTTTTTCGTTAGGAACGCGAACCACCTTGCTTTACATATTGCAGTGAGGATGGGAAAGCATACTCAAACAAACTACAAGTGGTATGTGTTGATGAATGTAGGTCTTCACTGCTATTGGTTATTTCTTTTCTTGGCTTTTTATTTATTTCTTTTTCATTTAAAATTTTTATAATATTTCTGCTTATTTCATTTTGTTTTTTTTTTATTCTTAATTCTTTATTATAAATTATAAACTATGTGCTAAACACCTCGAAGGATGTCAGCCATAAAGCTGAAATCTTAACAAAATAATTGGCTGCATGTAACAAGTCACTGATAATTATCTGTCAGAAGAGTAAAATTTTACTTTTTTTGATTATATGATGTAGCCACATTTATGTATAAAGTTATACTATTGTAGTTTAATTAAGTATTTTTTACATATTTAATAATTCATTTAAGTAGATAAAAATATTCAAGTATAATTAATAATTATTAATATTATTATAGCGTCACAATAATTCTTTATATACAGGTGTCCCACCGAACTGAGGTCATTAGATTTTTTTGAACTTCTAGCAGGAATTTGTATTGAAAGTTCAGTTGCCAGCATACTGTGGTTTATTTAAGAAAATATTTTCAACTTTATAGCACTTTCGGTATACAGGGTGTTGATATCAACTTTCTTATTTTAAATGCAATGCTACAATTTTTATCGGTACAATGAATGTATCGAGTCATTTGCAATTAGTTTAGATGAGGGTTCCCTATTCCTGAACTCAACCGTTTTTTGAGATATTTGCAATTTTGTTGATTTTTTAACATTTTGCACTCTCAAATAAAATCAAATATTTCATGAGATAGCAGATATTTAGTGGTTCTACTAAAGTCGATGTAAATACAAGAACGTAGTTATAAGGTGTTATAGCAATAATAACTGAATCACATACAGTGTGTTCAAAAACGCGTCTCCAATATGGATACCTTTAAGTTAACAAAACTTTTTTCTTTCAAATGGAACATGGTATTTTTACTACAGCATCGAATGCAGCATTATGCAGCAATGCAAATTCTACATCGATTATTAGGGGATAGTTTTTGAAGTATTAGCATTTCTTGCAAAAAATAGCTAAAAATATGCCTAAATTCCAAGTTTCAAACAAATAAAATGGGTTTTTTTCCTACAAAACACTCATTATTTACCTAACCTATCTAAATATTTATGTTTCAGATATCTAACGTTCATTAGTTTCTTACTAATAGTGATGTCTTTTAGTCATAGAGAACGCATATTAATTATTAGATATTAGTTTTAATTAAATTCAAAACTACATTTTCTCAAAATCATAATCTTAATAGAAGCGATGGAAATAGATATAAAAACACCTATAGCTTTTCGATTACATCACATGGTGTAAAACTATACAGGGGAGTTCCATTTGAAAAAAGAATACTTTTTGTACTAAAAGTTACCCCAAATCAACCCTAGATTGTGAGACATCTTGTATAATTTTCCTTACTATTATATTGTTTGATTAAATAGTAAAGGACCCACAGCCTCCACAATCAACATGAAAATAAAAACTTTATATCTTTTACTAAATAGCTGCTATATGCATTTAATGCATCATATTTTTTTTTTTACAAAAACCAAATAACTGGCTAGTAGAACCTAAAAATGCACAAAAAAACATAGGTTTCGATTTATAATATCAAAGTTGACCATGATTTTCGATGTAACCTCAATATGGATGAAATGGTTTTTTTCTAAATAGATCATAGTTAACCATGCGTAACCTCGAAGTTTCAAAATCGAGATATCATTGCAAATTTAAGAATTTTTAAAGGAGGGTTTTTGTGAATCACCCTGTATTTCTCTGTACTTCCTGCTGCCTTGAATGCTTACTAAATTAAATATTGGGTGAAAAATATTTCATGAAATGAACAAATTGTGTCGAACTGAATAGATATCTGTTGGATAAATGGCTAAAATATAAAAAAAAGTTGGATATTTTTTGGGTACAAACTTTACACGTGAATATCTCTAAAACTGATACTCAGATCTCATCAATGTTGACATTTTCGACTAGCAAAGCGTAATTAATTATCTCAGGTGCAACAATACATTATAATATCTAGTATTTATAAATGCTTGTTTTAATTTAATTTGAAAGTTCCATAAGTAAAAATTATTATTAGAAAAACCACTATCAGCTACTACATGCTTACGTTAACAATAATGATAAAGGAATACATACTATTCTTTTAAACATTAAAGTTAAATGGTCAGATTATATTTAAGAGGATATTGCGGTAAGGAATCCACGCGATAGGTCTTCAATTCGCGTTTGCGTCAAATGCGAAATACACATCAAACAAGTGCCGTATCATTACCATATCACTGGTATATAACTAAGATTGTGTTTTACTGGCCAAGCAGTTAGTCCATCGAAATACTTTAATTCGTGTGTGTACGGCTCGATAAACAATGTTGAAATGTAAGTTGCAAGTTATTGTTATTTTCGATTTTTATTGTTCTTTTGTTGTGCGCGGAATGTGGATGCAGAATTTGGGGTGGAGTCGGGTCAATCGGCCGAGGAAGATTCATCTTCAGGCTCGCTAGGAAAGTCTTTTTATAATTCCGGCAGTCACTGGAACAATCACAAGCCTTTAGCATTTGATTCGCCTTTCCAGTCGGGGAAGAAACATTTTCCGCATCGACGTTTGAGCTTGCCAATAAGGATTTTAAATCTTATCAAAGTAAACCATTTTCACCCGGACTATCACTGAAGCCGAGCTCTAAACCGTCTTTAAGTAAGCCATTTTCACCTCCTTCTGATCTATTACCAAAGTCTCGCCCAACATTAGTGCCAGGACCACCTTCTATCAAACCTTTCTCAAATCCACTTCCATCCAAACCAATTCCAAAGTCACGTTTTTCCAAACCTTTCTCAAATCCACCTCCTTCCAAACCAATTCCAAAGTCACGTTTTTCCAAACCTTTCTCAAATCCATCTCCTTCCAAACCAATTCCAAAGTCACGTTTTTCCAAACCTTTCTCAAATCCACCTCCTTCAAACCAATTCCAAAGTCACGTTTTTCCAAAAACCTTTTTCTAAATCACCTCTTTCCAAACCAATCCCAAAGTCACGTTTTTCCAAACCGTTTCCAAAGCCACCTTTTCCCAAACCGTTTCCAAAGCCACCTCCTTCGAAATCATTCCAAGACCACCTCCTCTTAAACCCTTTCCAAAACCACCTCCTTTCAAACCAATCCCAAAGCCGCCTTCTCCAAAACCCTTTCCAAAACCACCATTTCAACCAAAACCACCTCCAGGCAAACCATTGCCGATCAAACCGATTCCAGGAGCAACCCCAGGTAAGCCGATTCCTAAACCACTCCCAGAACAACCGCCTGGCAAGCCAGTTCCTAAACCAATTCCAGAATCTCCCGGCAAACCGATTCCTAAACCGTTTGCCAGAACCACTTCCGGACAAACCGATTCCTAAACCCATTCCTGAACCTCTTCCGGAGGAACCAAGTGTTCATGCGATCGTGAAACCCACTCTTAAATCTCAACCTAAGCCGTTGTTATTCAAACCACAGCTGATGTCGCCGTCCGAGTTGGAAAGGAAACAGGATTCTAAGGCGTTGGTGAATTCTCAGTCCGAACCTTTTGATAATGAAGAGTCGAGTTTAGATTCCAATGAGAAGAAGAAGAAAAAGAAGAAAAAGGAAAAAGAAGGTGTGGAGGGGAACAATGAAAAGCTGGATGTAGAATTACCTGACGGAGACGAAGGAAGTGCTGAAAGCGCTGAGATAGAAGACGATAAACTTGAAAGTAACACTACACGACCATGCGAAAACGCCACTGTTTGCCCATTGAATACGCAACCGCTTTGTCTTAGCAACGGTACTATATATTGTGTGGTTCCCATCTCTAATATAATCCCGTGCAGCAACAGTAACATCACCCAGTCATCATGCATCAATGCCACGCTTTCAAATCCGTGTCTTATCACCACGAAGACTGGTTGCAATTTAAAATCACTTATGAGGAACATGACTTTGAAGTCGCCTTGCTTAAAAAAAATTCATGTTTTGGGTAATTCTTCTAATGTCAGATTAAAAATACATCGATCTCAAAGGGATCTTGGCATCACGACTGGTAAAACCAGTAAAAATATTTGCGTTATTGCTATAGTAGATTCGCCTCCGAAGTTAGAGTATAGATTGACGAATGCCGAATACGTGAAGCTTATCCGTCAAAATGTGACAGAGTTGCAAGCGGTGAAAAATAAATTTTGGCGCGTATTTGATAACCTGTTCTGAGGGATTTTACTGTGGAAAACGTGTAATGAGTGTAGCTTGCCCGTCTGGAAGTCTTCCTCCAACGGTTTGTAGTTTATTTAGGATAGAAGTTGTAAATAATTTTGTGTAATGTGTAATATAAATATATGTATATATTTTTTATTTAAATGTGTGAGTTATATTCCACTAAATCCTCTTTCAAATTTATAATTATCAAAAATGAATGGCAGATTATTGGAATAAAACGAATGTGATAGGCTAATATCTTTGTGAAAAACATTGGAAAAAAAATTATATGGTACTTTTCACATTTAATGGAAGGAATGATCTCAGATTTAAAAAAAAAACATTGTATAGAATTCAAAACGCAAGTATATATGAAGCATATTTCATTTATGATTTCAAAATAAATTATATTTCATTAAATTGGTTAAATGCACCATTGTTTCAATTCAAGTTTAATAAGGGCGGAGCATACCAGCCTAACTTGAGCAATCTAGGTCTAAAAAATATGTTCATTTTCTCTCATAGCAACGTTTCAACGACTAAACATTCGTTTATCAGAAGCAAAATAATAAATTTAATATATGACCATGTAATTTATAGGATTAGTGACGCACGAAATATTGTGGTCACTTTTGGGATATATGGTTATTTTTTTAAAATAGTTTGCATATTACGCAGGTTGTTCTAAAAGCTCTAAAAGTATATTCTTGCATTTATGGATTCTCCGATCAAAATAGCTGTTTTAATAAGATCCATAATATCTAAACTTTGGCTTTTTAAATAATTTGAATTTTGCGAAAATCCAATCTAATTTTCATGATTCAAATACTTAACAAGTAGTTAAGTCATGTAAGCGAAATTTACAATGTAGTATAACAATAAACCATATTTTATTATCCAATTACAATAAATTTAAAATACGAAAATTAGAGCTAATCAAATAGGAACTTTAAGTGGCTATAACTTGATTAACTTAAATAGAACACCAACTATATTTTTTAACTTACCAGCAAATACTCTTTTTAACTACCTATCGAATAGTATTTAGTGCTTAATTAAGCCTTACGTTTTCGCATTTTTACAGAATACGCCAAATAATCGTTTTTTATATCATTTAATGTTTTTTTTTAAATAAAAGTTCTAGCGTATCTAATTGCCTGTGGTAGTTAGATTAGGTAATTTATTTTATTCTGCCATTTTAACCGGCAAGGTCTATTTTTGCTGTAGTAGTTTTTTATAACTCTTTTACTTTCCTTAAATTGATTTAATAGTATCTCAAAAACGACTGATTTAGGCGAATAGACCGGCACTTAAGTATGATGTAGGCAAATTCATTTTGAAAATTAGGTATTGTTTGGGGGATTTAAAGCAAGCGAAAGCTTTTGTTGAGAATTTTTTTTTTTTGAAAAATCAATAGTAAATTTTCTTAGCGTCTTGTACTGGCGTGCAGAGGTTAGCGTGCCTGTGCGCCACGGGGGCGTTGGAGATCGACCCTCTCCGCGCGATGAGAAGTAATTCTGAACCTGCCACCAATACATATTTTTGTACAAGGAGCCGCAAGGTCCACAGTACATAGACTCTTACATAGTCAAGTACCGATAAGTAAATCGCACGGGCCTGACTATAAAAAACTGCTAGACGAACTCAAGGAGGCACCTCTTTTAGGAATGCCATGTGATGCCATGGTTCGAACCCCTAACCTAGATAAGAAATATCAGGTTATAATACCAGATAAGAAGGACTGGGAGGCAGGTGCCCCGGTAAAGAGCGACTCAAACTGGTTTACTGATGGCTCTAAAACGGATTACGGCGTTGGAGCGGGAATAATACACTAAGAAACTAAAAAGGCTCTTTCGGTAAGCTTCAGCAAGACACGACTGTGTTCCAGCTGAGGTTGCTGCAATTCCACACTGTGTCAGAGAGATAGAAAGATGTACCGCACCGGGTAAAAGCGTCGCTATCTTCTCCGACAGCCAGTCCACACTTAAAGCGATTAGCTCCTCAAGCGTGGACTCTAAGCTGATTTGGGACTGTGTAAGCGCCCTAAATGAGGTGGGCACCCAAGGAAAGTAACCCTAGCCTGGGTCCTAGCCATCGGGCGTGAGTGAGAAATGAGGCGGCGGACGAGCTGGCCAGGCGAGGTTCGTCAAGGCCATTCGTTGGAGCCGACCCTTCTTTCGGCACTACCAAATCGCAAATCAAAAATCCATCAATGAATGGATATACAATCAGTCCAGAGAGTGGTGGCATAAATCACCGGGACAATGGCAGGCAGAGTTCCTAAAGGAGCAGAGGCCTGAACTCACGAGAGATCTACTGAATAAAGACAGGAAGACTGTCAAAATGATAGTAGGTCTGCTGACTGGTCACTGTAGACTGAATAGGCAATATGTATAACATAGGCCTGGCAGATGATGCAACTGCAGATACTGCCAAGAGGAGGAGAACACAGCAGTTCATGTGCTGGTGCAATGTGAGGCTTGGCGAGGACAAGGTTTTAATAATGGGGGAGGAGAACGCCACAGCTAGTAGCTACATAAAGAAGCCGCTCTCAAAAATGATAGACCTAATCAAGAGGGCAAAATTAGAGAGCGTCCTCTAGGAAAAAGGGGAAACAGGTCGATAGGCCATCCCAATCCTAATCTAATCTAATCTAGCGTCTTGTACACTGTACACAGTGAACAAGATTGTTTATTCCATGAAATATCAACTGACCCAACCAAGAGGCAAGTTCGTATTTAGCCGATTTCAGATATGTGAATTTTCGAAGTAATTGCTGGATAAAAATGAAAAGAACAAAGGAAAAAGTGAATGTAGTTTCTTTTGAAAGTATAGTTCTTAGATCGACAATAATATATTATATTTATCACAACCCTTTACGTCAGTTAGAGCAATAAAATTAACCTAAGTATAAATACTAACGTATTTCCTTCGAACTTGCATATATTTAGTTTTTAAACTGCACGTACATGAGTTACTTGTTTATATTTACCTAACTAACGCAAAATTATTTAGATGTTTTGTGATTTTATATCGACGCAAAACACAACACACAGCACATGAGTTATTTAAGCGAAGATATCGTCGAGTAAATTATCGTTTACCACCTAAGCAAATGGCTGGTTTATTTTTTACTTAAAACACTATTATGATGTATTTTTCATAAATAACTCCTTTGTTATATTTATTAATAATAATAATAATAATAGAATTTATTGACAACTACTATATTTCAAATGCATTGTCAAAAAGTTATTTGTTTATTTCATTTTCATAATTTTTACCGCTTCATTTTGATTTGAAATACTGCAGTTATTAATTTGCGATGTCATCCTAGAATAATACTACACTTTATTAGTATAATTAATAAATATTAAATATTCTTGAACCCAATTTTTATTGCGAGGAAGTGTTAAACCGAAATCCGTATGCGATAGTCCTTTACATATGTTGCTACTTACAACAATCGATCTTTGACAGCCATCTGATTCAGAGCTTTGCTAACTGTGAATAGTGGGGCACTTCTCGCCACACTGCCGAGCGCTGACGTATGCTGATGACGCGCGATTTGACGTATGCTGATGATGCGTGACTCGATCAACCAGCGGGCAGCGCGCCAAGAAACGGCTGGCCCCACTTCAATGATAAATTTTTGTCATAACGTATTGCGACATTCCCGTCTCGCTGCTCAGTGCGGATACCTAAATCTCAGGGGCCACTCTAGACGTGGCCTCAGTTCGCCGCTTGTTTGCATAAATAACTACAAAGGGCGTTTGGTCGCATCAAATCATGACATTTTTACAGAATATAAAAACTCTTTAATAATTAATTTGTGATTTGCAATGGTGGTGCCATGGCCATGACCATGGGTTTTTAAGAGGAGCCACCCCTGCTTCTTCGCGTTCCTCTACTTTCTTCTCTCCACACACGACACAGACGCATTGCCGCTATTGCAGCACAATTAACACAGCGACTAAAACAAACCAACATGTTGATAGGTAACAATTCTACCCTTGTCAAAGTCATTAACACGCTAATAATTTTGACGTCTGTGAACTCTATACATTTTATTACGCTTAACACTCGTAGACTGACGCGCAATTACTAGTCAGCTCTCACAAATAAATTTTTTCACCGAAAACCTAAAAGATATTTTTTTTCCGCAAAAAAACTTATCAAACTGATATTGAACTCTTTATCACATTCTTACCATAGCTTGCTTTAAATATAGTCATTAGGTTTGTTTGTTTGTCTGATCTAAGCAGACCCAAGGAATTTTACGTGTTTGTTTGTATTTTAGAGCATGATTTGTTGCGTGTTTTTTTGTTGTTTAGAGCAAACAAATCCAGATCACAAAGAGTGCCTCTTCCTGCTCGCGATCCGACTCCGAGAATTTACAGCAATTTGCTGCAACATAACCTAATCGTACTAACATCGTGTTGTAAACTGTCGTTTGTAAATGTAATCCGATTTATAACTGCATCAAATATGCACGAAATGGATAATATAATGATACCAATGTGATTGATGTAAAGAACGATCATTATATTTTAAAAACTTCACTTGGTAGGCACATATAAATACTAGTATATGATGCATTTTTATTGTAGTTTAGATTCATTAATTTGAAAAATTACTTGTGCTTTTGCTATTCATAATAGGTGTGATAATCAATCTGACAATAGTAAATAATAAAATTAAGGTTATATTGCAATCGAGCGCGTTTGTTTGTACCATCTTTAAATCCAACTCTGTGACGTTCTCAAGTTACTCTGATGACGTCAGTAGATACTGCTCCAAGCACACAAACAAACAAAGTTATTGTAATGCCAAAAAATCGAGTTGAATAAATTATCACTTCTAACGCGATTGCGTATACTTCAGAGAATCGGATTAAACCTCTTATGTTTTCCATTGAGTCAATGGTTTATCGACTTTATAATCTCAATTTTTATTCCACAAATATCGATAAGCATGTGATTTAACACCGTCCCTATTCATTGTCATTCTTTACCACAATGCGCTTCTCAATTTTTGCATACTCGCTTCTCTTCAGGCGCCGATTTGCTTGTAAGATATCTATACGTTATCACCGATTTGTTTGCCAAGTGCTAAGCAAAGAGGTGCAATATAGGTATCTATTCTTTACTTCGCGGAAATATGGCTAATATTAAATAAACGCAACATTATCACTTCGGCATACATCGAAGATTATGAGTTATAGTACCGTTCAGTACATATGTACGACCCATTTGATCTACACGTGACAGTATGTTGAAGTTAAAACGCGCCGGGATTTTACCGATATTCATTTACATTCTCGTTTTGTTATGTGCCGAAAGTGAAGGTAGAAGGTTATCATGGGGTGCAAGAAAATCTTTTTATAGACCATCATACAAGCCCGTATCATTTAAGCCGTACAACACATACAATAGTTATAATTGGAACTCACGCAAATCATTAGAGACAATACCAACAGCGTCTAGATCGAACTATTTTGGTTCTGGAGTACGTATCGGGTCTAATTTTTACTACACTTCAGTTGGGGGGAATGTAGCTGCAAACGCTATGAAATCGCAAAGAACCACTCCTAGGAGCTATGCGTATTGGAATCCTAATAATCGTGTTGGAATTGGTGGATCGACTTTTACTAGTTTGCAGGGTGGATCCAGCAATACTTTTAGTCTAGGATCAACTCAACATTTGAACAATTTAAACCGTTATAACTCAAGTGGATGGAAACCTCTATCTGATAGCAATCGTTCTGAGTTTGTGCTTACAAAGAATCTGTCTAGAGAACCACTTATTAATTTGAACAACGAATCGTGTAATTGTTGGACGAAGTTGTGCCGTAAGCAAAAGCTTCATTGGTGTGTCGGCAATAATCGCTACAATTTTGGTGCAGAGAGCACTTCTTTAAGCACTTCCAAATCATCGACAATATCCTGTGTTCCAATCAACAAAGGATGCGATAAGCCAAAAGGATACGTCGATGCAATAATATCATTTTTTACACAGATGATACATCAATACTATTATTAATTATTGCTTTTTTTGCATGCTGTAACGTTTCTAATATATATTTTTCTTTGTAATTATTTTTTGAATAAATCGTATTTGTGCTAGAAATACGTGTTTTATGTTAGCTATAATAGCTGATTTAATGAATTCAGAAATGTTATTTTGAATTTCGACGTAATCAGAAAGATTTCTTTTTTTTTCGGAATTTAATCATGATACATTAATACGTCAGTCTTATGGGCGATTTTCAAAAAGATGTATATTTGCAAACTAATATTTTTCGATTTTATTCAATTGGCACTATCCTTGTTTGCCTGTAAGCATATCCTAGCCGATAAAATTTAAGTGAAGTGATAGATAAGGTGTTGTGCAAGTGTCCAGAAATTAATTGAATGTTTTTTTAGGATTAAAAGTTGTTTCGATGATTACATATAAGGGAAGGAATACTATTTAAGGATAAGTATATAATTTTTCGCCAATTGATCTAGTTAGAATTTGCAGTTTTTAAATAAAGTAATATTAATTAGCTAAATGAAAGTAATATTATTCACTTCAATCTACTCTCATTATACACGGTGTTGTCACATTAGAAACGCACTACATTTTCGAATGTTGGCAGTTACTTTCTCTTTAATATTTTGTATTCGTGGACATTTGTATAAAACTACCAGGCCGTTATACTATAGGGCTCTTTCGACCAATCCAACGAACGCGAAAGTTCATCATCTATCTCTGAATCTGCGTTAGCCTCTTTACGCATATCATTTTTTTTTTTAATTTCTAATTCCGAAATAAACACATATTTTTTCTTATTAATTATAAACACTTCTGTGAATCCTTTTACATCATTAAAACAATTGTAAATTACATTTATTTTTTTCTGCATAATCTAAGTATTTTTCATTATTTCTTTTTTTTCATAGTATGTACACCAGCGACACTTTCTAATTGTACGACCTACAGGGTAAAATAGAGCCTACATGTTTAGCATGGATAGTAGACAGATCTATGCATTAACCGGCCGCTTCTAAATGTGTAAACACAGATGTGCTGTCTGTTATTTTAAAAAAAGCTTAGGCTGGATTTATTAATGTGCGAAGTTGAATGCATCTATTATATAGTTGTTATCTTTGCGTAGGAATAAATTTATTTTATTTTTAGCTGTAGTCTTATTAAATGATTTTAAAAGGTATTTTAATTTTACAGTTGAACTACGACTAGGTACTAGATCAAAGGCATGTTAATTATATAATAAATAGCAATATCACTGGGTTTACTACTTTTATTCATTTTAAACGTATGCAAATAATAATGAACGTATCAAAATCGATCGCATGAAAATATTTAAGGTATCCAGTTATACATCCAGGTATACATCAGTAAAGCATATCTCCGTTATGCTTATATTTTTTAATCTGATTGATGTATGACGATTTCATATCAATTTTTTAATTCGCTTCCTTCTTTGACATTAAATAATGAAGAGATGGCGAGGATGCATTCAAAACCACGATTCTTATATCAGATATTAAAACGAAAGCTCTAGCCTCGTCAGAAATATTTTTTATTGGTTATAGTAATGGTATGTTTTTATTAATATTATAATAACAAGGTAAAATAATATTTCGATTATAAATTCCCTAGTTCCAAAGATTTTACCTCAAAAGTCTCACAATATTTTTTCAAAAGAAGTACAAAATTTGAATTAGTGAACAGCAGTGATAGGTATAAATATAAAATGCAGGTTTAAATTAATAATTAACGATTAGTACTTTATATACAGTGACCTGCATAAATATTGCAACATATAGGATTTTTTTTATTATTAAAACATACTAAAACTTTTTTGGGGGATAGGTGGTGATGTCTAGAAATCCCAAAATCTATTTTGACACACGTCACGTGACCGCTAGTATGACTGTAAATATGAAAAATATGCTGTGAATCTCCAAAAAGTGAGGTTAGATGACATGATATCGAAAAAAGTTATTTGAAAAAGTTGTTTAGAATTCAATTCTGAGGCGGTATGCACATTTTTGTAAAGATAATTAAACGTCACTAAACGACGAGCCATCACGAAGGAAACTTCGACCTCGCCGCTAAAGATGTTCACTGCAAATGTGAACGAAACGTACGAAAGTAATTCCACAAGACCACGGCTCAACAACCCGGAAAAACTTTTTATAGTTTTGTAAAGATTCTTTAAAAAATTGAAAATCACAATTTTCCAAATCTTGTTTAATTGAATTACATATTTATTTTTTTTGTTTTTAGCAGTTCAACTACAATAATATTTCTAAATCTGGTTAATACTCAAATAATTTTATCAATTTTTGAATAATTAACACAGTGAAAACTGAAAAGTACGTTTTCGTATGACAGTTGATGTTGACTTTTCAGTTTTCGCTCTGTTAATTATGCAAAATTGATAAAATTCTTTGAGTATCAACCAGATTTAGAAATATTATTGCTGTTGAGCTAAGACGTTGAGCTAAAAACGAGAAAAATGGAAATATGTAATTCAATTAAACAGGAAAAATTGTGATTTTCATTTTTTTTTTCAAATATCTTCACACAAATTTGCACATAGCATCAGAATTGAATTCCAAGCAACTTCCTCAGCATTGAATTCCAAGCAACTTTTTCAAATAACTTTTTTGGATATCATGTCATTTAATCTCACTTTTTGGAAATTCATAACATATTTTTTAAATTTACCGTCATACTTGTGGTCACCTGACGTATGTCAAAATAAATTTTGGGGTTCCCAAACATGCACAACCTATCAAAAAAAAAAATTATTAATATTTTAATAATAATAAAAAAATCTCATATGTTGCAATATTTATGCCGGTTACCGTATATATATATATATATAATTTTCATTATGTTAATATCGAAAAACGAAGCCCGGCGTTTTAAAAATAGATATGAAACAATTCATTATGAATCAATTAGATTAAAAAACACAAACATATTTAGTAAAGCTGTAGGGATGTGTAAAGAAAACAACATCTGTTCGTATACAATATTATATTTAAGGTAAGCAACTGAAAAACTTCGGATTGTGCTAAACGATGTAAGTCGGCAAGCATAAGTATGCGCCTTTGATGTATTTATTTGCCTCTATTTTATAATTTGAATGTTTTTCTAGGTTTACTTACTGCCTTCTTCTTTACATTTAAAACACAGAGACCGCACATCTGTGTTTATATATTTCGAAGACGGCAATGAATGCATAGATCCGTCTACTATCCATGCTAAACATATAGGCCCTATTTTATGCTGTAGGTCGTACAATTAGAAAGTGTCGCTGGTGTACATATTTTTGATTATTGTTTGTCCTGTTATTCGGCTTTGACCTGTTGGGCAATAAAGATTATTAATTTATTATTATTATTATTACTAAAACAACCAACATATCCAGCGCTAGCATGGAAACGTGATGCAAGAGTTCAACTAATACACTATACAGAAACATTCATCTACGCACTACATATATGGATATACATACATAACAAATAATACAGTTAAGTGAATCATTCACTTATTACGATTAATAATCCCCCGGAACATTCTTCACTAATAAATACTAAAGTGCCCGACGCAGGACTTCAGTTCTCGGTTATCAGTCGAGGAATATCTACATATTTATTTACATCAGGCATCGGTATAGAGAGCGGTGCGCTTTAAAATATGAAGTGGTTCGAATTAAACGCGACGCGTGTAATCATTCTCGCGATAGCGTTGAATGGCTTCTGGGTGGAATGCAGAAGATCCGTAGGAAGTTCGAGGAGATCGTCATCGAGCTCCAGGACCTATTCTAGGAGCGTTCCGACCAGTAAGACGCCAGTATATACTTCTGGGAGTAATAATAATTATTACGGAAACAATTACCAGAGTAATCAGAGGAAAGCTAGTAATGTCGCTACGACTCCTAGGTACGTTGTGAGAACTCAACCTACCGTGAGGTATCAGCAAGTGACTCAGAAGCCTGTCTATACTCAACAATCTGGGTATACGCCAAAACCGGTGTATCAGCAACCGGTTTACACGCAAAGACCGGTTTATCCGCAACAAGCGAGTTATCCAAAACAGCCATATCACAACGTTTATCAACCCACCGTGAGGCCCTACGGTGGTTATGGAGGTTATGGATCAAGTTTTGGGAATAACAACTACAACCCATCGGGTGGATATTACAAGAAGAAGGATCACTCAGTGAGAAATTCTGTTCTGGCTGGAGTTGGTGGATCGGCTTTGGGCATGTATCTGGGATATAAGTTAGGAAGCTACACCAGCGGTTTGAACAATCCGTATGGCCATGGTGGAATGGCTGGAGGTTATGGGGGATACGGTGCACCTGCACCTCAATATTCAGTGGTACATCATTATCACCACGGCGACAAACCAATCTACCAAAACGCCGTAGTAGAATCGAACGTAATCACCCCCTGCAAGGATGTCAATATCTGCACTCCGAATACGACACCGTTGTGCATGAACAACGGTACGATATATTGCGTCGCACCTGCCAGTCAAACCAGCATGTGCAACGTCAATTCAACCGTTTAACCTTGCGTCAATGCTACTATTTCGGCGCCCTGTTTGAATGCGACAGACGGGAATTGTAACAGTACCGAGTTGACGACGCAAACTTTGGAGATACCATGCGTATCTAATATAAATGTCTTCGGGGATTTTAACACCAATCGTTTATCGGTGCAAAGAGAAGGTGTTACCGAGCGCGAACGATCAAAGTTCGCTAACCCCGCAAGGGATCAGCAACAAATATTGCGTCACTGTAATCGCGGAACCCCTAGTGGAACCCAAAAATTTATCGAACGAAGAGTACGTCAGGTATCTGAACGATAATCCGTACGCTAAGGAAGAGGCTGGTGCTAAAGTCGGGCATATCATGAATCAGATCGGTGGTTTTATGTTTTTCTAAATTATTGAAGTGTTGTAGCATATAGTCGTGTGGAAATTTGCGTTAAATTTAATGGTGAAATAGAATAGATACAAGTATCAAATTCTTCTTAAAGAAATTGTAATATAGTTTCGGCTTCAACGTTTTCGACGGAATTTTGTATAATTGTGTCGAAATTGAGTTAAAGTAGAATGGTGAAATATAACAGATGAAAATATCAAAAACTTCTCATACAAACTTTAATGCAAATTCTAATATATAATTTTACTAGTTTCGGCTTTTAACGTTATCATCAGAGCCGTACTTTTGCGTAATTGTGTTGAAATTCAGTTGAAGTTGAATGGTAAAATAGAAAAGATAAAAATTTAAATTCTCTCCAAGGAAATTTTAATGAAACTTCCAATACCCAGTTCTACTAGTTTCGGCTTCAAACTCGATCAACAGAGGCAGGATCTCAAACGTTTTGATGATGGCGTTTGAAGCCGAAACTAGTAAGCTTGTATTAAAAATTGATCGATGAAGAATTGATATTTTTATGTGTTCTATTTCACTATTTAAGATTTTTTTTTTAATTTGGTGATACTTAACAGTATAATCATCCATCACCGTTACATAAATTTTCATCTATGTCGGTCTAGGGTAATGTACAACCCAAGAGAAATCTTCAATTTTAAAATTGGTCCAACGAATATCAAATTTTCATTTTTACACATCGATTTTACAAAAAGAATTTACAATTAGGACCTAGATAGGTTGAAATTTAATAACTACCCAATTCATTTTATTAATAAATCGCTAGATAATAATGAAAGACCAACCCTTAATATTGATAATAATGCAACAACAACAAAAAACGATTGAAATTGTTACATCTACTGCAAAGTTCATACCATCTTAAAAAAAAAACGCTTAAAACAACATATCTAATATTTGGTCATTCTCCCCATGTTATAAATTATAACCACTGAGCTTATTTTGATTTTCTGAACCTGTTCAAGTTGGTTAGCGAAAGAAATATCCATAAACGGCTACTGTCTAAGGTTATCTATATTGGACAAAACAACAAAAAAAAACCGTAATTTCAATACTGGTATAAACAAATTCAGTAATTCCTATAATATTATTTTGTTGTGTGTTTTGAGAAAGCTTATATCTTTGACATCTTCTGTATTTGTTTCTTGTTAGTTTATCCAGCTTTTTTACATCTTTACGCATTGATTTTTCAATTTTTACGTTTACTAATTTTATATTACCTTATATTCTTCAATATTTTTTAATACTTACATATATACGCTTGAATGTTATTTATATATCTATACAATTCTATTTTAAATATTTTCAACATTATTGTATTTACTACATGCAATTTATTCAATTCACTAAAATATTTTTTGAATATTCTTATTTTTCAGTTTCTTTCGCGACCACTTTGATATTTAAAGTTCGCAACTATTTCGCTTTATCAATTTTAAAGTTAGAACTTTAACAGCTTTTTAATATTCCTGATTTTTGTAATAATTTTAATATGTAATTTTATATGAGAAGTTTTTATAACAAATTTATATAATTCGATAGGTAAATCACACAAATTTTGATTAAAAACATATTCTAATAGTTATTTTATTAGCCTGAGGAATACCTAGTTTAGGTCGAACGTAGTTTAATGAATTGTGTCATGTATTTAAAATCGCACTTTTATCAAGAAATTTGTTGTATATGAATTGCTGACAATAAATAAATTTGAAGATGTGAATGAGAAAAATGCAATATTTTATTGAAGCAAATATGAAATAATCATCTTACTGCAAAAAGGATATATAACTCAATTTCCTCAAGATATTGGGACTGCAGATTCTGCATTGCCTAGTTGAAGAACAACAGCATTTCTTTATTTTATTTTTGTAGACTTGTGCTCTTTTTGCAAATTGGCCGTTTTATTTACCTTACCTTACAGCGAAATATGAAACATAAATTCTCGATAAAACAGATTTAATGTTCATACTTCTATTAAAGCAAGAAAAAAGTCTACAATTAAGGATTGAATTAAGTTAAAATGTTTAGTGATTAAACTATAACTATACTAAACATGTTAACTGAATTCAATCCTGAAGTTTTTTACTCTTTTCTTATACCCGGTTTTTAGTACGCAAGAGAAATCTTACAGACATATGTTAGACATGACAGGTATAGAATTATCCTCTAAATATATACTGAATGTGGAACAGATAAAATTTTCTTTTTCTGATGAATTTAGGTATAAATATCTAGTAGCTGTGTCTTTTAATAGTTAACTTAGCACCGTCAATGTTTTGTTTTGGTATGTAGTTACATGATCCATGCTGATAACAAACATTGCAGAATGTAATTAATATGATACTGTTAGTTACACTCCAACATAGTTTTATATTGGACATATAATTGCATAATGAATAATGAGAAAAAAATAAATAAGCAAGGCACTAAATGTAGCAGTACTTCTAGCAATTTAATCAAGGGTCAAAACATGTTGAAATTATGATAGTCCAAAATTGTGACAACTAAAATATTTAACGTCTATATTTACCTACTCATTTTAATTTTTTAAAACTGTCATTTTTATCAATGCAGGATAAAAAACACAGTTTTAACATTTCATCAGTAACCAAGTGAATACGCAGACAAATATAGAAACAGTCTATTATAAGTCCTGTTCGTGGAATTGTGAAAAATAATACTAGTAATCAGATTATTCAAATTTGCTAATGCGAAGTTATTAATAGTACAGTGCTGTTGTAATTATTAAATTGCAGGTCAAGGTAATAACCCTGTAATATCGTCTATTTGCTAGATACGCAAAAAAAAAGTAGATATCGTTATGCATCTAATGGAATGTGATGTGATATTCAAGTGATAACTATAAGTAAAGCCTAATTGAAGTATGTATATAGAGATTATAAGATTTGCTAAAAAAAAAAACTTCATACTTTCATAGTTTCAGAATTTATCTTTAACATATTTAGGGTATTTAACTGATGTTAACCATACTGTAAATGTTGTATATCTGGTTTATAATAAATGTTTCATTCTTTCATATTTGTGTTTTTATTTAAATAAACGTACTGCTGTGAAATGTCTCCCCGGTTGTTTGAACTTTATGCTGTTAATTTTCTAAGATCAAGTTTTGGCTTTGCCGCGCGCAGATTCTCATATATTTATTTTTACATTTTGCTTTGAATTTAATAGTTTTGTTAGTATCATATTTAATTGTTCAGTTAGTTAGTTTATTTTTCTTTGATTATAAGTTTAGCATTAGTTTATTTTGTTTATGTCCTTCTTATAAGGCGTTTTCTTTGATTGTTGTGGCCGGCGCAGAGCGCGCTGTCGGTTGTTTGTGTATACGCGGTGTGAGGCCATGTAAGGGCTCAGAGTCTGAATGGTGGCACGAGTAAGTACATGTAAATTTTGAGCTCATTTTTCCCATTTTACGATTTTTCATTTGTTAAGATTTGTTTCGGATTATGTTAATTTTGATCATTATTCAGACGTCTCCTCTTATTAATTGTGCACAATTTATGTTTACGGCCCGTTTGATTTTCGTTTTAGAAGCTAGCGCGTTTAGAGTTTAAATTTTCCGTTTTTTTTTTTAGTAATTATCAAATTAATTTTATTTTTAATCACCTCGGGGTAGGTGAAGTGAAGCTGTGAGCTTGTTTTAAATTTCATTTTTGATTTTGCTTGTTTCTCCACGTTGATTGAATTAAATTTTAGTTTGCTTTGAATTTTTGAAACCACGTGGATTTTTTGTGGTATAGAAAGTCCTTCTAGAACGAATTCACCATTTTGTTTGCTAAAGGATTTGCATTGTCCTTTTTAAATGTAAATTCACGAAGGGGTTATTTTAATCCGATACCTTCTGTATCAAGGTTTTTTTCCCCTATTGTTGTTAATTAAATGTTTTTTTTCTTTCTTTTTACAATAAAAGTTAATGATTTTAAATATCATCTTAAATAGTTCTTTTATTTATAATTCTGCCATTTCAATTTTTGGGGATTTTAAAGAAAGTAAATTTTGTAAACGCCCACTATTAATTTTTAAAAAATTTACTCTGAGATTTAAGAATCTCTGGCGCCCTTTTAAATTCATTTTTGCTGAGCTAGCTAAATTAAATTTTTTTATTTTTAATTTCTTTAAACTTATATGCTTGGACCATCAGTTCACAGCAGTACATACAGAAAATGTTCTCTAGTAACTTTGAAAAAATCGTGAGAGAAAATAAATAAATTTAATTTTTTATGACATTTTTTTTTTTCGAAAACTATTCTGGATATTTTCAAACAGGATTAAAATTGATAGAATGTTCATCGTACTGAAAATCTAAAGTAGTTTTCGAAAAAAAACTTTTTGAATCCAGTATTAATTACAAGAGAAAGTACCGTAGACAATGTGAGATAGAAGGCATTCATACTAAAAAGAAATTAAGCAATTTTGCGCCATCTGTCGGGTTTGAAGAAACTAATTCTTGAAGGTGATAAAAGGCGTTTTGCTTATATACTATATTGTACATTGTATATTTAAAGTTATTTATGAGTGAATTGGAAGTGTTCTAATTTGTATTTATATAAGTATTAGTCTCAATTGTTCTTTTAAAGTGAAATAGATGATCACATGTATATAAAGTAATTCTGCCATACTTTTAGTTTTGGCAAATCAAGTACGCCTTGGACATTTACAAAAAGTTGTTTTTTCTCTTTAATAAAATGCCTTTTTATAGGAGATACTGCAAAATGTTATTAAGAAAAGTTGTTCAGATTAATAAATTGTGCAAGTATGTAAAATCTAAACAAGAACAAGCACGCTTTGAAAATTTTATGATTTTATGATTCCCACTAATAAAGTATTTTCTCTGTAGAGGTACGATGAATGTTATTAAGAAAAGATTACAAGCTTTTTACAGCATGAAATAATTAAGGCATTATCGAATTAATGTATTTCTGCTAATTACTATAACAATTAAGAGGAATTTTTTCCCAAGAAAAAAAAGGTTGTAATTTTTGCATATTCGCCGTCTTGCCGGCCTTTCAACATCTAATATCGACATAATTAATTATTATAGGTACTATCACCCATCACGTGATTATTGTATCAAATTAATCTTTAACGGTTCAAATTTTTTTTAGTGCTGTGCTTTCTTGGGATAATTTTGTACGTTCACATACATTAACCTATTTATTAAATAACCGCAGATATCTTTGTGGATTGGAAATAGAATAATTATTTAAATTGCACCAAAACCCATTCACTATCCTTCCACAACACATAATATGCTAACCAGTTTAATTTTATGTTTATTTAATTGCTTATATACTTCAGTGATTATCAGTTTTTTTTGGTCAAAATGTATCACTTGAAAACCTATTCTGAATGTGACACAATAGAATAAAAGAGATTTTAGAAACCCTTACCTAAATAACAACGTACTGTCTATCAAAATAACGCACAAACAAATATACTTCCTTAAACAATACAATTGTAATAAGAACTATGATAAATAAAACTATAACGAAATGGAAAAATAATAACAAAACTCAATAAAAATCCCATATCCATAACACAAGGAAAATGAAAGTGACGACTGGCGACATCTACCGAGTTTGAAGAAATTAATGACCACACTGTCAGTTCGGTTATTTAAGCATTCGTAGTATAGTTATTTACATTTTATAATTTTATAGGCTTATCATACACTTCAGCGCAATGAGCTGTCAAAAGAAAGTTACATTTTCATCCCTATAAAGTTTCTACGGTACAGGAATTATTACCATTAGATCACGATAGGCGATTGGAATATTGTCATTGGTTTAATAACAATTTAAGGGACGATGACTTGCTAAACAAATCATTTTTCTCGGATGAAGCCTGGTTTTATCTAACAGACTATATCAATTTACAAAACTATTGTATCTGGTCTGCAGAAAATCCATACGAATTTCGAGAAACGCAATTGCATCGCGTAAAAGTTGGAGTTTGGTTAGCTATGTCCAGGCAACGAATAATAGGGCCAATTTTCTTCGAGGAAATTGTAACAGCCCAACGTTATCAACAGATGGAATTGTTTATTGCAGAGTTACAAGAAAATGAGCTGAAGCAGGTTATTTCAGCACGATAATGCTCCAGCACATACTGCTCGACAAACCTGCCAATATCTCCAACAGTTTTTTGCTGACAGGGTCGTTAGAGGCACAAAGATGGCCATCAAGATCGCCTGATCTAACCCCATTAGATTACTTCATGTTGGCTATCTAAAAAAATAGGATCTATAGAAACCGCATGCATACCGTAGAAGAACTGAGAGATGCAGTTTGTCACTTAATAATTATGCTAATTGTATTTTATAATTTAAAGTATAAATAAATTTAGATTAAACACCATTAGGTACTGAATTGTTAAATCATAAGTTAGTAAAGTTAAATTATACATTTCATTTTTACAACACAAACACCATCCATAGTCGTTTATATAATGCGAGTTCAAATATAGGTTACGTTTCCTTATTTATGACAGATCCGTTTACTTTCTTATGTTCCAACACTGACTTAGTTCAAACCTTCATTACAAACACGCGGCACATACCTACACCCTGTTACTATCTATAGGAGCGGAATTGACAATCATTTTGAATCTCTGTGCATATCCTATTCTAATTAACGGGCTATATTATATTAACAAAATGAAACAAATACAGTGTATTTTTTCCTCATAACATTATTTTAAATCTCTAACAAGGATAATCGTGTTCCTTTTTCGAAATTGACTTATATTTGCAGAAGATAATGTATTAAAACAACAACAATATGATACTTGGTAAACATCAGATGCCCTAATACGACATCCACGTTTCCAAGACATACACAATCTACTTAATACGCTATTCCTTTCTCCTTTATCGGGATTGTTATTGTAAACGCTATAGATCAACACGACCAAGAACAAGCAGACAGTAGGCACTCGGCAAGAGTAGACACAATATTGACGTCATACGTCATTCTATCTATCACGAACTGCGTCATAGAATTGTTCCGAGAAGCGCATCTTCTTCTTGGTATCGAAGCATTCCGATTTTCGCTTATATATACGTATATACGATAACTGCTAAAGTGAATAACGTGAAGTGAAACTGGCATATCCGCTATTAAATTTAGTAGAATTTCGATATGCGCTTCATAAAATAAACTATTACGTTGGGAATTCAAAATTAGCAATTGACAGCCGGAATTGCCTTTATTATTGGCGTTCATAAGAGTATCAGAAGGTGATGTGATCGAGTCATGTATGTATGTGGGTCATGGAGCGTATATTACGTTCCGCGTGCATCGCATGCAATTGCAGGATAGAGATAGAATTGAGCGGAGGAATTTATTAAAGCGAGGAGAGGACTGTTTTCATGGGCGATTATTCAACCAGACTTGCAGTCGTGTATGAAATAAGTAGAGTAGTGACTGGTTGAATTTTTATACATTTGTATGTATGCAGTTGTGGAATTACGTATATAAACAGCTAGCTATAGAATTATTTTTGTTTTTAAAGAAGTTTTTGCTATATCGGCTTATTTTATTTCCTCCAAAATTCTTAATTGTTATCTTTTACAATATTCTCATTCCATTGTTAACCTGGCGTCACAGCGCCGACAAAAAAATAATTGTAAAGGTGATTCATATGATTTTTTCTTATGTTATTAAAGTAATAAAATTTAATTAATTTACTAGAGGTAAATTGGAGGAAAAGAATAGATATTAAACAGAGAAAATATTTCGTTTCAATATTTATTTACACTATTACATACAGGGTGTTTTGAAACATCGTTTAAAGATTTTAAGGGCATGTAGTACGATCGAAAATAAGGTTAAAAGTCATAATAAACATATGTCACAAATCAAATTACGCAGATAACAGCGAGTGTTCCTAGTAGTACATGGTATAAACATATCCCAGTAAACAGCTGCTTTATCAGCTATTGTTTTATGACAGTTTTTTGACGTTTTGTGCAATTTGTAGCAATTACAATGGTTGCGTATTCTAATGCTGAAATGAGCGATATGGTGTTCATGTAACGGTCGTGCTAATGGGAATTCTTTACAAAGCAACGTCGCTTCTATGCTGAAACGTTCCTGTCGCTCAACTGCCTGATGTGATGTTTGACGGTGTTTCAACGGCTAAGAGAAACGGTTCGTTTGAGAAGCGGTCTTTGATACTGGACGGCAGAGAATAGCAGGTACTCCAAGATAGAAGATCATTTTGAATATTATTGATGAAAATCCCGAAACTAGTGTTAGAAGAATTTCGACTCAAGTGGGTGTAACAGCAATCTTGTTTGGAGAACTCTTCATGAGCAACTCCCATACCCCCATGTCCAACGGGTACAAGCCCTTACTGCTCCGGATTATCAAGCGAGAAGGGCTTTCTGTGAGTGGTTTTTGCGAACAGCTGCTGATCGGCCAGATTTCGCTGATAACATCCTTTTCACTGATGGAGCTGGTTTTACTAAAAATTGAATATTTAATTTCCACAACAATCACCTTTGGTGTGACGAGAATCTTCATGCTACCGTTGAAGCCAAGCACCAGCAACGTTTCTTTCTAAACATCTGGTTAGGCATGATAGGGGAACGGTTGTTAGGACCGATTGTTTTGCCACAACGCTCTCCCAGAAGTTCCAGGTAGATTCACATTATTTTCCTGTGCAAACATATTTCCAACATCAATTTTATTTTTCATAGAAGAGGCAACGTAACCTTCAGCAACAGCCGTGTTTTCCAGTCACTTAATCTTTTATAGTTAAAATATCACCCAGTATTTGCTATATGTGTCGCCACTGGATCTTCTAAAACGTTTGGAGTCTGTTTTAGGCCGAGATTATTATATATTTTATAAGTTCGATGCAGTTTACATCAGTCCATGGCGAACATTTCTGGTACATTGTTTTTTGTTTTTGGTATGTTACTATAATGGAATCGGAATTGTATTGAAGATCTTCCACACATATATTAATTAATTCTTCTCGCCTACAGGCTCCATTATATCCTATTATCAAAATAACCTAGGAATATAAAGAATTTACAAAAAGTAACGAAATAAAATCAACACTAACTTTATAGCTAAGTATATTTTATCATCGCTTGTTTCAAAAAATCTATGATATCTCTTCTTCTAAAATTTTAGATTTTTTTGTTTGATAACCTTTAGATAGCCGTTTTAATAATGCTTGAAGTTTCATATATTTTGATATATCCACATTTCTATGTACATTTAAACACGATCTTACACATCGAATAAATCGACCATAATGATGACGATTTATAATCTTTACGTAGCATTTTCAAAATAAGCAAGTAAGACGTTCTCAGAAATATGAAGAATTTCCTTTTCTTTGCACCATTTTTCAAAATTTTTGTATCGCTTTTGATACATAGTGTACGATTTCTCCGGAAGTAAATTATTAATGGTTTTTTTCAGCAATTTGCCGTATTTCAGGCGGAGTGCATGAAAAAGTTGTAGAACTCATATTAAATATTATAATATAGTTACTTTAGTAATATAATATATAACAAATTTCAAAAATGTGTCAATTTTAAATTAACTTGTCAATTTAAATCTTGTGCCAAACCAAGGTGACAACTGGTGATAACCGCCACAAAATTTCCCTAGATTATCACATATTTTTCTCGTTTTGCTTTTACAAAAAAGAGAAATTTTAAAAACTAATTGCAAAAAAATGCATAAAAGACACGTTTCATTTGACATTAAAGCACTCATTCAGTTAAGAAACTCGTGGCTACGCCACTCGTTTCTTAAACTCTGAATTCCTGCTTTGAAACGTCAAAATGAAACTTGTCTTTTAATATACTATTATGATCTCCTTGTTTAAAAGTTTGTGAAAAGCAAATTGGGGCTACAGTATTCACCATTCTATTCATCTTTGAATGTATACTTTGGTGGCCAGTAAAATATACTATTTTAGTTTGTTTGAAGATGTTTTTTAGTTTAAAATTAAAAAAAAAAAAAAAACGTTATGGGGTAGAAATATTTTTATTTATATAAAAGGAATTTTGTGCAAATTCAAAAAATATAATACATTTTCACTTCATGTATTCTTAATAATATAACCTGTATAGATTTAACATATATTATCTAACTATGTTTTACTAATCATCAACAACATTATGCTTATTCGAAACAAGCAGTCAGCCACCACAGCAGTTAATTACGATCACAGAAGCAGATCTTGCATATTTTAAATTCGAATCAAATATCTGGCGAATATTCCTTTTTTTTCTTCCATTTCTTCCAAGCACATACGCCACCACATAGAGCCACCACAACGACTACCATCAACACGATATCGACAATGTCATCCGCACAGTCCCCGTCGAATATTGGAGTAGCAATCACAACCGCGCAAAATTCCTGCTCTTCCAGCGGCGTGGAATAACTACTATTCGAATCGTTTTGAGAATTTTGAAGGAAAAGGTTGATATAGCAAGGAACTTGAGACGGTATCGTGGAATGACATTCTGCTTCGCTATTCGTCCAGGCACACGTTTGAGTTAGTGTAGTGTCCACGCATCGGAGGGTGTGGAAATCCACGTGGCAATCAGACGTTGCAGCCATGGGAATGACGCAGTAAACAATTCCTTGCCTAGAGCAAATTGTTTCAGTGTTTGGTGGGCAAAATATGATGTCGGCGCATGATGTTAAGTTGTTTCGATGAATTCTTTGGTCTTTGAGGTGGTGGCGGTTTTTGTGGTAGTAATGGTTGAAGGAATAAGAAGTGTGATTCGTAGTGCAAGGATTATGATTACCATGACTACCACTCCCAGCCCTCATCCTACCAATCTTGTAGCCCAAATGAAGTCCCAGTACTGACCCGGTGATTCCTTTCGCTGAGAACATGCTACTAGTTACGCTACCACGATGCCCTGCTTTACCTCCACGCCTCCCGCTGCCCCTTCCACGGCCGCCACCTCTGCCTCCACCACCTCTACCACCGCCGCCTTTGCAATCGGCGCCAGGTACGTTTAACAGTAGCGAGGATGCAAAAAATCGTAAGAAATTTACGAAAGATCTTATATATAACTGGCTATATAACTGTCTGACGTTGTTCGGAGTCTAGAGGTAACTGAATTTGATGTGAGAGGCGCACGCAGTCGCTATGGACGACTGTGTTATCCCGACACAGCATCCCTCAGTACTAGGCGGCAGAAATAAAATCAATACTTCTGTTTCGAGCTGGTAAGCGTATATGACTGGCGGCATACGATGTTTGAGGTTCATTTTGATAGATGAATCTGGACAGAAGAGGACAAAGTTTGCGGGATTATTAAATAATGTCGCTTTGAAAAAAGGTTGTGGAGACAATAAAGGGATGTTGGGTGGGCTGTGATGAAGTCGCGTGCGTTTTTTTTTTTTTAATTTAAAATTGGTTGTTGGGCGAATGGGAAGTATTAGAGATGTATTTATTGTAAATTTGTTGTTTGTGGGGTGGAAAAAAAATGTGGAGAAAAAATAAAACTGAAAAATGATTTATTTTTCGATATCACACACTGAGAAAAATGGGCTAAGTAAAGTGTTTACTTGATAAAAAATTATTTACAATAGATAAAGTTTTACTTGGAACTATTCTCGTTAATTAATACCTGCAACTAACACAGTTTCCTGAATGCAAGTTGTTGCTGTAAATAGTGCTTTAATTAACGACTATTACACAGCGTACACTTCTCACAGGAAAAATCGGGACACCAGCAATTCAAAATTTGAAAATTTCTTGATTGTAAATGCAACTTTCGGAGGACGTATTCACTTATCACAGCCATAAATCACTTAATTATGTATATTACTCCGATCAAAGGTAACGACTAGAAATTTAAACAGAAAAATATATAGAGAGAAAAAGGTTTATGTATAGAATAAATAAATCGGAGTTCCGGTGGCGGCGTTTCCTTTAGAAATACCAATGAAAAAAGATACATAACAACAAAAAGAACTCTTGAATAGACGACTTCATTTAGAAATATATATGTATTTAACTTGTTTGATGTTATGTAGAGATAATTCTTTTTTAAGAAAACATGTGGTGATGGAATTTTATTATTTAAAATTATGTTACTTGTTAGTGCTGTTTTGATATTAGTTACTCACTTCGATTTATGCTCGCGAGTATTAGTTTAGCAATAGACAATATGTCAGTCAGACTCCTCAGTTTTGGGTAATGTGATTTTCACAGATTTATTGACTACACTGTTATTGATGTATTAATTACTATTGTTGTTTAATATTCTTAAATATTGTATTACTATAAAGTTTCCTTCTATCTATAGAAAAAAAAACAGGTTTAAGATTATTTATAAAATTCTTAAATAAAGCAATTAAGTTCGCAAAGAAATTATTTATTTTATGAACCCTCCGTTTATTGTATTTTCAGGAAATATATCTTAGTTATCGCCTGTGTAATCTGACGTTGTTGATCTATTTTCTTGAAATATGGCCAACACTGGGTCTCTTTACAAACTGTCTTTATGTAGCACAGGTTTATTAACAATTATTTAAATATTATTGGATTTATAATACATAACAAACATTGTTAGAAAGCATATTGTTCGTCAATCTCAGTGAGTGCTAAAATATTTATTTTTGAATTCGATGTATCAAATTCAAAAAGTATTAAATGTATTTAATACGTTTTCGTTGCTACTGCCTAAAGCTGTGTTACAGACTAAAAGTGTTTGCTATATTTCAATAAAATAGAACGACATTGGATTACACAGGCGACAGTTAAGAATTTTTCTGAAAATACAATAAACGGAGGGTTAATAAAAATAAATAATTTCTTGCGAAATTAATTGCTGTAAAAATGTCATAAATAATCTTAAACTGTTTTTGGTAATTTTTTAAAACATAGAAAAATATTTTGTATTAATATAATATTTAAGAATACTAAACAACAACAATAATGAATACATCAATACTAGTGTAATTAATCAATGTGAAAATCACATTGTTCAAAAACTCAGGAGGCTGATTGACATATTGTCTATTGCTATTCGGTATTTCTAAGAGACGCACTAAATTCAACTAAGTAACTAATGATCTTTAAGTCTATATGTATATGTGTTAAATTTTTCCTTTGATCGCAATAATACACACAAAAAAGTGATTTATGGCTTTGATAAGTTCATATCCTCTGAAAGCTGCATTTACACCCAAAAAATTTTAAAATTCACGATTGCTGGTGTCCCGATTTTTCCTGTGAGAAGTGTACCTGACGAATTTGTGGTAATTAACGTATTACTTATGACTGCTGGTCTTGTATCTAACTACAGCACATGCTTAGTAGAAGTAACAACAATGCTGATCGCTATTACACTCATGTATTTTCTTAAATAGGTAACAACTTACCACAACTATATTTATTTGAGCTTTGTTGCCACCCCGTGATTGTTTTGCTATTCCTGATTGGCTAATGCGGCGGAGTAATGAAATAGTCTCCGAGATTGCTACCCGCGCAAGCGCGGGCTGGCGTCAAGTAAGAATTACGGACGTGTGAAAAGGTAGTCGAAAAAGAGTGGCCAAGGAGTACGGCCATTGTAGGCCAGTTGGAACGCAAATATATTAAAAATACCGGGTGGATTAACTCAAGGCCCCATCCGTATAAAGAATCCCAGCGAAAGAAGAAGCACCGAGCCTATAAGCAACCGGATGTTTCAAGAATGCAGTTTTAAACTACGTGGTGGGATATTTGTATTCCCCATCATTGTGATGATATCTGCGCCCGCTGGTGAAGTTAAAGTGTGGATCCGTCGCTAGTGATCCGACAGTCCAAGTTGCCATCTGCACTTAGGGATACCGCGACGAAGAAGCCGTTTTCGAGGCGATCACCGGACATAACCTCCACGTACGCCGACAGAGGATCAACTCGCCGAGACAACGCCCAGTGCAAAGAACCAACAGAAACTGCAAGTTTACCGCCTAGGTATATTATTTCTTTGTTCAACTTCAAAGCCATATTTCTCTTTGTCCTTTGTTGAGATTTCAATAATTTCAATAACTAAATAACGTTTCAAGGGGGCCCCATTTAGCTCATCTTTTATTATTGCTTTGTTCATTTTTCATTATTAAGGAATATATTTTATGAGTCATTACGTTGTAAATTGTTTAAAAAAAAAACTGTTGTTAAAGTGAAACCAATATCTTTCATTCATATCAGGTAGTGACTGTGTTTGTCCTATACAAAATAAAACTATTACTAATAATACTGCTTTTTATTTAAATTATATAGTTATATATAACAAATTTAAGGTAAGTATATTGTATATTTATAGCAAACCATTACCTTCTATATATCAGGTATTTAGTGAACGTGCATTAATGATAGTGTTTCTTTATCACAAGTAATCTAAATAGCTCGCATTAATTGAGGTTAATAATGAAACTGTGATATCCATTATAGAATAGTTCACTGATAGCAATACATCTACTTGATATGAGTAAATCTTTTACTTACCGCAACTGCATATATTCTTTGGTTTACTACTTCAGTTTAATTATCATCAGTAACTTCATAAGTTACCGATATGAAGCAGACAGTAAGTAACTTAGATTGCTTGTTGTTAGTATCAGTGTTTAGGATCTTTTTTTTACTAGTGCTAAGTAATCTGTGCTTTTGCCATCTATCGAGCTGAACTTTTTACTTACGATAATTGTATTTTTATTTATGATTATTAAATTTTTTTCTCAGTGCATTTATGCGGGAAGCTGGAGGGATGCTATAAATACAGATAAAGCTTTTTTCGTTTAAATGAAATAGTAATAACTAATTACTCATATAAACAATTTTGAATATACATCCTTGCTTTCCTTCTGTTAAAAAGATAATAATATGTAATAATTTAAATAAAAAAAACAAAAAACAATCTTGGTAAAAGTGGTAATAACATTACACAAGTAGAGGCAAACTCGCAAAGTGTAGTAATGGAAGCAGAAACCTGGTTTGCTGTTAACAAATTGAAGATGAATGCCAATACATGCCAAACACAAAATCAGGTATTCACTCTTAAAGATAAAATAGAAGCCTCATAGGTCATACATATTTCTAGGCCTTGTGATGGATACAAATCGAAAAAATGGTCTGATCACACTAACAATAGCCTTATAAAACTTAGTTTAGCATTTTGCGGACTTTTTAACACTTATAATGTCTAATGTATTGTAATATCACGCAACTATTAAATAATCATACTAAATGTCACTTAAACACTAACCAAAAACCCTTAAATGATGCCTGACACATGTGATAGGAGGCTAAAACAAAAATCGTCAGTTTTTTATTGACCACAACAGTTGTGACTTCTTAGGACTTAATTTGAAATTTAACATTTTTGGAAATTGTTTTACTCGCAAATATGAAACGCAAATGTTGAATTGTTTTAGTAATTCGTTATCGTATAACACAAAAATGAAGCACATTAAGTCGTTTTTTGTATAATTTGTTGAAGAGCCCGATTTCCCCTATTTCCGCAAAACCAAGATACATTAAAGAATTTAAATAAATTCTATTATTAATCATAAAAATAGAATCCAATTGCAAAACAAACGTTGTTCATTCCATTCTTATTTTTTTAAATATATAAAATACTACATGTTTCGGCCGAAACTGGCCATCTTCAGACTCTTATAACATCAAACGGAGCTTGAAGATAACTATTTTCCGTCGAAATATGTGGCCGTTTATAGGTACTAATAATTAAGAATGGAATGAACACTATTTGTTTGCGTTTGAATATTTATCCATTCAAATAGAAATTATCCAACAAAAAAATAAATTATTCCTTCTAATTTTAATTATATTATTAAAAAAATATTGAAAATAATCGTTTTTCCCAATTATTCGTTTTTTTTTATCTTTAACATTTTAATTATTTTAATTTAATTGGAAATTTTCGATCATAGTATAGAAAAATTATGATTTTGTACGAAATATGTTTATCTGTTTACGATGTTTCGTCATTTTGATTGCTAAAACCACGTTTTACAATTAAAATTTATTAATTTTATGTAATTGGTAATTAAATGATTTTTTAATACATTTGATACTAGTTATATATTTTTTCTGCATTTACATCATCGTCAATACATGGTTGTTTAGGTACGCAATATATTATACAAGAAATTGAAACAATTATTTAGATGTAAACGATAGTACATATACTGTAATAATAATAATAATAATAATAATAATAACAATTTTGAAACATAAATTTAAATTTAATTATTATTATTAGTGTAAGACAAAAAACTAATTTATCTGTCACACTAACTCACCCTGATTTTACGAAATACAATATTTGAATTAAATAATTACTTAGAAAACATGATACGCCATAAGAATCATAAAAAAACATTATTCTTGCTAAAACACTATTTTCATCATTAAAAAAGAATTAAATCTGCCTTCTAAAATAACTTAACCATTAAAAAAAAATCTATGCCCCACTATAATAATACCCTATATTAATTACTTGGCATTGCGGAGAAAAAAATAATTTACCCATTAATTTTAAAAGATTAATTTCATCATTAAAAATAAATCAATTCATACATTTTCAATAGCTCTATTCATTGTTATTCAATAAAAAAAAAACAAAGACAATCCCACGTCATTCTCAACATTGCTAAAAGGCCCGCAATAAGTTACCTACACGCGCCAGATACTGAGTCACATCTATCTTAAAACGGTTCGGTAATTTTGGAATTCACCTCGGACATTGCAACGGGCAACAAACTAAAGAGAAGAACTACGTAGTTAAAGTTTATCGTTCCTCTTCGTCTGGCTTATTGGCATGAAGATAGAACATCTTTTATGTTTGAAGGGAATTCAATAAATTATTGTTCTTTTATTAAAAACTATTCGTTCAGCCTGATTGGAGGTATTATTGCTTTATACCCGATTTAAGTACCTATAGATGTTATAATGGTACAGCACTACGAAACGTTTAGAAGACAGCCAGAGCTTTATAAAGTCTTCTATAATGCAATTTTGAACATAGGGATTTATAAATGTTTTAAATATAGGATCACATGCTAAACGAACTGTTTTTCTTGTAAATTTAACTATATATAGAATTTGTAACTGATAAAATAATATATATAATTAATTTTATTTAATTAACGCGCTTGTATTGTCCTATATTTATTATTATGTCATTATTTCATAATGTCATTTTTATTTTTCTTTTTACGTTTCACACTTGATAATGACGACTTATAGCTGAAACATATTGTGGTAAAGATATTTTATATTAAAGGAATGGAATGAATTTAGCAAATGAAATTCATTATGAATAATTATACTTTAGTTTCGTCATTAAAAAATTACGATACAATAGAATTATACTCACAGTCATCATCATTTCGAAAAAAAAAAATATCGTGCCATTCCCTTTATAAAAATTAATTTCAACATTTAAAAGAAATTATACGCGCTTCATAATGGTGAAAGCATTTTTAAAATCGGCGCGCTAGTTCTGAATCTACTTGCGATAAGCGAACTGACCATAAGGTACGTACGACAGACAAGGAAGCATCCTCTCTATCTTAAACCGACCCGCGCGCTTTGTAATTCACGTATTCCATAGAACGTGCAACAAACGCAATTGGAAGATTAGATAGCGACCCGTAAGATAGACAAGGTCGTAGCCAATTTTATCCCCACTCTATCGTCCGCACTCCGTCTGTCTTATTGGCGAAAAGATAGGACGGCGGAGTCCTGTTCACAGAAACGATTTCACCCCAAGTTGATCCCCCTTTCCCCTCCGCCTCACTCCGCAGCATTCCATTGACCGATGTACGGTGCATCGATCGACTAAATCGTCTATAACTTTCTTATTTATTGATAGATATTCGTGAAATTTGGTGTGCATGTCAAGGGAGGTATGATATGTAAAATTGTGTAATAAAATTTCGAAAATATGATTTAGGTTTGCATTTATTAGCTGATAAATATTGACGAAAATAAAAATTAAGTGTTTTGTATACGCTATCATGGAAAAATCAAATTAGATGGATGCAATGCATTCTTTTAATTTAAGGAATCTTGTTAAGGGAAATATTTAAGCACATCACACGCAATATACACGGTGGCTCAATAGAGATGGTGTTGCTATCTCGGAAAGTATAAGAGATACAGGCTTGGTTTAAGTGGCAAAATAGTTGCGTATTTTAGAGACAAATAAATTGCATTGAGACATTTGAAATGGTTTCTAAGGCCCGTTTTATATTATACTTAATTTAGTATGAAATTTTGTATAAAATTTTATTTTGAATTTATAAAGAAATTTACCTGCATGCAAAAAAAAATTAGTATGAAAAAAGTTATGAAAAGGATTAATATTACCATAACATGGCTGACCAAGAAGTATTGCTGTTATGGCTATCATCTTTAAATGTAACTATGATAGCTAATCCCGTAAAATATTATGTAAAAATTGGATAAGTATGTGATCTGAAGGAAGATGCATTCTAAATTTATTAAATTCGGGATTAAGGACTGACGGTCCATTGTCGAACGATTTGATGAACTTTGGCAATTTTTTCATTGTCTAGGTGATCTTGACGGACGTGGATAGACCTGGATCTAATAGATTTTACTTCCTCAATTATAAAGGCGCAAATAGTCCAGTAGTACTTAGACCTTCAGATGGTGATTATAAGCTTATTTCTAGTGTTCTACTAAAAACTTAAGCTACATCGATATAGATGAAGTTGCAGAGGAAAATGTTGAAATTTTGGGTTGAAATTTGGTAAGGTGCAACGACCAAGTGGCAATAGATCTGCTAATTTTGTAAGGCAAGTTAGGGATGAAATATAATTCTAAAAATAAAATGCAATTTTTTGTATGTATCTATTTTTTTTATAGATTATAAAACTGAGTATGTTCAACAAATCGTTATACAATCAATCAATTTTAACTTTATCTAGGGTAGTTTTGAATACTCAATCAACAATTCAACCTGCTGACATGACCACGACATTATTCTAAAATGGATGGTGATACAGCGATATACGATAGACAACAGAACTTCCTTATGCTTTGACTCAACTACAAACTACATCGTGTATTTTTGCGTTGTCTATGTCAACTTAGATTGAGCGATCTGTATAAGTACGACAAACGCCGACCTATCCCACTGGACTTAACCAACAATTCACATATTGCGCACGCATATTTCGTTTGTAAAATTAATCAGAAAATGAGAACAGGTTCTAAATATTTAGTACAATATTTCGTACGAAATTTACAAATAAATTTTTCTGTTTGAAATATTTATTAGCAAATTTATATCAAAGTTTCATACTAAATTAAGTATAATGTAAAACCGGTCTAAGATACTAAAAAGGTCATCAAAGACGATGTATCTTCGTACATTACAATATTTTAGCTCTGGAGGTATACTACTAACTCTATTTTTTTAAATACAGTCAGAATATGATTATTAATTTGTTGGATAATGCTTGTGCATGCATTTTTTCAAAAATAATTCATGTTAAAAATCACTGTGTCTGACGCAAATAGAAATTAATTTTGATAAAATCAGAAGTCACCATAAAATCAGTATAAGTAGGTACCTTATAAGTATATTTAATTGCAGTTATCATAGCTTCCATTTTCGATTAAGACATATTTAACAAAATTAAATTAAAAAAAATACTGACGCATGTATTTTAACACAGCTGCCCTTATGTACTATAAAAACATTTGTTCTAAAATCACGTCTGCCAAACTATTTATTTGATGATTCATCACGCGTTGTCCCTCTTCATCATTCTTAACATAATCTATGAATTCACTATTACTGTATTTTGGTACCGGTTGCCCAACTATAATCACGCAATATCTCCCTTTGTACACTTTATTAACTGCGCGCTCATCTCCCTCCACCATAGTAATAGTAGCATAACAAGGTATGTGTACCGGCACAGCTTTCTCGCACACATCTGAATTCTTTCCTCCAGCATTTGACGTTCACTTTAGTCTGCAAGCAAGGTCTTCGGAAACCTTCCACAGTAATAACCACTGTTTTGGTCATTAGGGCCAAACAGTAAACAGTACCATTTCTCGCACAGACAACTTGCTTCCTTCTGGGCAGAAGTTGACAAGCCGATCTTCGCAAGCGACTAGATTGACTTCACCCAGCAAAGCTCCTTCGGGTGGAGTGACATCTCCTTTGAAGAAATGGTGTAGCATGATGTACGGAGGCATAGACTGGATTTTCGTTGTGACGTTAAAATAATAAGCCAAGGAGTTGCCTAGTATTGATGAGAAATAGCCGCCGAAAAATTTTCGTGTTTAAATCGTCCGGTGAAACAGTTGGAGTTGGCGCTTGAATGTAGGCTGCCATGGTGGTGGTGCCTTCAGTTGTTGTAGTCGGCACCTCCTCAACGGAATCTTGGTCTATATTTTGCAAAGCTGGGATGGATTGGTAACGCCCTGATAGGTATTTTAAAACGCGAACGTGTACATCTTTTCTAGCATCGTCTATTGTGGTGTCTCGTTTCACTAGACTCGTTTGATCCGATGGCTGGTGGAAAACACATTGTAAGTGATACGGATAGATTGTTCGGAAGCATTTGGTGAATGTTGGAAATCGCAGAGAAAGTTAAAAGTATATCATATAATATTAGTACTTACGTGTTGTATGACACTTGCCGTGATAATGTAAACGCAGAAGTTTAATACAACATACCAGCGACGCATGGCTTGGCAAACATTTATCTAGAATCAACATGTATTCAGAATGGCTCCAGCGAATCGTTTCGCGTAATTAAGACCGATATTTTCTCAAGGAAGAAGTTGATAAGTATTCCGAGGTCAATTAGTAATGACAACATATAATCATATACAGAGTTAGTTAAAAGTATGGTGTTATTGTCGTTAATATTCGAAAAATTTAAGAAACTATTATTTTTTTTTGAATTAAGAAAAAATGTTGATTGTATAAGAGAGAAAAAGATTATCCACTTGAAATTTGTTTTTCCTAATTTGTTATTATATTTGTTGTCCGCATAATTGTTCTAAATAAAAACTTGTGAAACTTGACAAACGCTAGTTGAAGTATTTCATATCAGATCATTGCAATGTAGTTATAAGTAACAAGCAAGTTGAGTATTCAAATCATACTCCATTACTAATTTGGCAACGACTTAATCGTTGTACAAAAAAAATTTCGATCGATAGTGACGCTTTAACTATGTTTTGATACATCGTCAATGCCTTTCGATGTGCGGATGAAGAAAAATATCGAAGTTTTCTATAAAAGCGGTTTATGTAGGCGTAAATTCAAACAATCGTCGATCATTTAAAACTCCTTTTATTTATAGTAGATAGTTTTGGTGTTTGGTCAGAGAAAAAGAAAAAAAAATTGTTCGCTGAGATCACAACGATATTTCTAGATATTAAATATACTAGATATCGGGCGTTCTCCTAGAACGCGTTGCTTGAAGAAGGTGAATTGGTAAGTTGGTCCATTCATCCTCATAAATGCCAGTTGTAGAATATGCAGTACTTAACTCTTCTTTGCTCTCTATCTTTTGTTTCTGCCCTGTTGAGAAGGTATTGGAGCGAATATTATTTTACCTTTCTTGCATTTGTATTTTTTTTTTACATCATTTTATTATCATTTTTTTTTCGAATATCTTTTTATATTCTTTTAAAAAAAATTCAAATATATTTTCCGATTTTTCATTTTTTTACCCCTTTTTAACATTTTTTATTTTTCAATTTTATTTTATTTTTTACAGTTTGCTTTTTATTTTTTTTTAACATTTTTTTTCCAAACTTTAAATTTCGTTTTACCACCATAGTTTTTAACATTTTCCAATTTTTTTAACTTCGCATTTGTTTACCTTTAATTGTTTAATGGTTTTTCCATTTCTTTTGTCTTTTTAACATTTTAATTTTTTCTGCAAACTTTTTGTGCCCCATTAAAAAAAAACGCAAATACTTTCCCTTTTTCGATTTTTTTATTTTTTTTTTAATATTTATTATCATTTTCATATTTTGTAACAATTAAATAATTGTTACAAAAATTTGCATTGTTTCTAAGGTTTTCTCTTTTTATAGTTTTTGCAACATTTTTTACTTTTTATTTTATGTCCTTTTTATTATATTTTCTCATTTTTTAATTTTTTTTTGTTTCTTTTTGACAGTTGTTTGTTTTTCCATTTTTCACATTTTATTTCTTATTTTTTTACGTCCTTTAGCTCTTTTTTTATTTCCTTTTTAACCGTAACGGCGTTTAACATTTTCTTTGTTTCTAGCGTTTTTGTATTATTTTTTTAATTTTTGTAATGTTTTTTATTTTTTTTATTGTTTTACCACTTTCTTACATTTTATTGTTTTTCTGTTTTTTTTTTAAATTTTCCCCAAACTTTTTACCTCTTTTAACGCTTTTTAATCGTAACAGTTTTTAGCATTTTCCTTTTTTCATTTTTTAGATTTTTTAAAATTTTTCATTCACTCTTTTTGAAATTCTTATTGTTTCGGCCAATTTTTTCCGTTTTCTTGTTTTTTTTATTTTTTTTCACAGTTGCTTGTTTTTAATTTTTTTAGCATTTTTTTCCAAACTTTTTACCTCTTTTAGCGCAACAATTTTTCAATTTTTTTTAGCGTTTCTTTGTACTATTTTTTATTTTATTCTTTTACTCTTTTACTCTCAAACTTATAAGAATTACATCTACTTTTTCTCCTACAACTTCTAATGCCTTTCAACAGCGACCAAAAATAATTTTGACAGACATTAAAAAAACAATAAAACATTTAAGTGTTTTATTGTTTTTCTTACGTCTGTGCTTTACAAATTTTACTTACCTCTAACTATTTACATTGCACTTACTAATTTTACTTTGTCTTTAAACCTGGACTATTTTTAAACTGATTTTAATTTTTTTTTGCTTTTGCTTTTATAATCAAAAAATTAATCTAATGAAAGTGTCTGACAACATGGTAATAAAAATTATATCTGCTAACATGTTCTCAAGATCTCCTTATTGTCGTTACTCAAACCAATAAACAAACCTTCAACCTGACAAAAATCATATTTGTTTTGTATCCGACAACTCAGGATGTCAAAATTTACTCATTTTCGTAATTGAAGTCAAGAAACAACAGCTTAAATTTATAAACAACATCTTAAGAACTTAAATTTTTTATTTCGCCCTCGAACATCTACACTTATGTATGACTAATGTGACTGATTGGCACTTCTCCGTTTGAATTGTGTAGTGTTTCAGCACTATGAAGATTCCAAGTATGAAAGTCTCGTTTGAATAAGATAGAATGAATATTTACGATAATAATAATCGTCGTTTGCATACTTTTATCTAACGCTGTATTTATAATGTATTTCAATGAAACAGCTGTGTTATTAAGGCAGTTTATTACGCGTATTTACTTGAAAATATAATTGTAATCAATTCACATTTAAGATGACATGCGGGTGACAAGTTCACGTTATTTATTCGGTCTCTCAATTAAGCGCGTGTAATCTTCAAGGAGCCGCGATAACTTTAAAAGAAAAAAAACTTATCATCAAATTTACATTATCTCTCAAACATACTCGCCAGTTCTTCGTTGAAATTTCAACAGCGGGCAGCCCAGTCATCGGCTCGGCAGTGACATTGCTTACAATTGCTGGTAAATTAAGTGTTTGAAGAATTAGTGAGATGAAATTCAGCGAAATATGTTGCATTGTGATTCTCGTATCGAGTTTATGTGTTACGTCGATCGTTGGAGACGATGAGGACTATGAATCTGGTACGGGAAGATTTTCACGATATCGCCAGAAGCAGATCGCGTGGTTCCAGCTCTCATAGTTGGTCTAAACCAACAGCATCGAGTAGAAGACCAACTTCTTCATGGTCTAGGCCGAATCCGACAAGCGGACATACTTCCCATACACAGCGTCCAAGGGTTACAACATCGAGATACCGTCCAGAGCGACAAAGTACCGTTAAACCCAGCCACAATGCTTATCCTCACACTACGCAGCGTTCAAGAGTGACAACATCTAGAAATCGCCCAGAGCGACAGAGCTCCATCAGACCCAGTGAGAATGCCTATCCTTATCCCACGCAGCCAGGTTCAAATTCCAGACATACCACAGCTAGATATCCAGTGTATCCAACGCATTACCCAAATCCTCCACCAACGCCATACCAACCGAATTGGAGAGTGACAACTAGGAGACCAACGCGATGGACTACAAGGCCGAGTACAACCCCACCAAAAATGAAATGGAAGCTACCAGCGAGTAGACAGGCAGCTTTGTTTGGAGGTTAGCAGGTACGCTTTTGTACTTACTTGGGTTATCAAATAGGACAGATACAATGGGAAGCCGATGTACCTGCATATAGTGTACGTCATTATTGGCACCAACAGAATATTCCGACGAATAAAAGCAGTTTGATTGAAGGCAGTGGCATAGTTGAGTGCCCGAAAAACATTAAATTTTGTTTGGAGAACACGAAAACCATGTGCTTATCTAAAGGGAAGGTCTATTGCGTTGTACCTGAATACGACACGCAACCCTGCGCTAATGTATCTAACACCCGATGCGTGACATCCACAGCGAAGATTAAATGCGATGATAGCTGGTCTTGGGGTTGCTTCTTTACCGGATGGAAGTACGAAGAGATGTCAGTGCCTTGTATCAAGCGTACTAATGTCGTATACAAGACAGCACCCAGTGTAGTTAGTAACGAATTCTTCCTGTCACCCACTGTGGATGAACCGGTTACGTCTGCTAATGTTTGTAAATGCAACTCCACCATTAGTAGTAAATTCGAGATGACTTGCATCAAATTCAACGTCAGCGATGCCGAAAGGATCCTATGCAGTGGTTTAAATGCGACAAATCAGATCGCTGTGGGGTTGAACTCTACTTTAAACGTTACTAATGCCAAAACGGTTTCCTGTCTTCCCACGTCGATAATGATGGCCGAACGCGGCTTGTTGGATATCTTCGCTGCCCAAATAAGTAGGACATTATCCAGATGTGAGATGTTACCTGGTAATACTAGTTCTATCGATATGATTTGCGGGCACGTGGGCAATTTATCCAACCACATAATGATACCGAACGATCAGAATGTCATTGCCTTAAACTGCCAGTGGGTAAACTCTACTTCTATCGCTAATAGTACATGCTCTTGTAACAGCACTAAGCCGGCCGTTGATACATTTGTATCTTCGCCGAATACGGTGTGGTATAGTACTAGTTTTTGTATCTACGTGGACGCTACGCCGACTAGATTGTATAAAAATAAGGATTATATGGAATATCTAAAGAAGGATCCTGAAGAAAAGGCCGAAGTTGCAAATAAGGTGGACGCTATATTAAATACGATAGGGTACTACCTATTATTTTAAAAGCTAATTACGTATTTGTGTAATTTTTGTATTATTTGTAGTAGCATGTTTCTTAAGTAACAGAATTAAAAACCACGATAACTTTTAACCTTTTAGTAATTGATATGTCATTATATAAACGCGGTTTTTCAGTTTACACAACTTTTATTTTATTTCAGCTCAGATTATTACACATAAATAAATGTTTAATATATTTCTTTTAATGTTTTGTATAATTATCTTACAAGTAAACTTAGAATGCGTAACTTCGTAATAAATCGTTAGTATTAAAAATTGTGTTTGTATTTTTTAATTGTTATGCATTGTTCGGAATTGCATTCTGAAGTGGCTTCTGGCGGACACTCGCAAGAGTCATTTGCAGGTGCAACAGTGCTGCTGTTTCTGTTATGTATATAATCAACCTAGCAAATTTTTCAATTAGTATTGAAATACTATACACACTTTAGTTTCATGATTAAAAAATTATGATTGCAATAGAATTCACAGTCATCATTATTTATAACAAAAATACTCCAAACTGTGGTACTGGTAATGCTGCTAAACTAAAATTTTAGTTCAGTGTTTCTGCTGATGATGATAGCTTTGCTATCGAAACGTACGTCCAGTTTAGTGCAGTTTGTGGTAAGGGGTTTAGGTGAAGTTTCATCATTATTTCAAAAAGAAAACTTCCCATTCCCTTCATAGAAATTAATTTCAACATTTCAAAGAAATTATAAAACGGTGAAAGCAATTTTAAAATCGGCGCGCTAGTTCTGATTCTACTTGCGATAAGCGCACTAGACCATAAGGTGCGTACGACAGACAAGGAAGTATCTTCTCTGTCTTAAACTGGCGCGCGCGTTTTGTAATTCACGTCTCCCATACAACGTGCAACAAACGCAATAGGAAAATTACATAGCGACCCCTAAGATAGACAAGGTCGTAGCCCATTTTATTCCCACTCTATCGCCCCGACTTTGTCGCTCTCATTGCAGCTGAGATAGGAGTGCGGAGTCCTGTTCACGAAAACGATTTTCACCCCAACTTGATCCGCATTCCATTGACCAATGCACGGTGCACCGATCGACTTAATTGTCTATAACTTTCTTATTTATTGATCGAAATTCGTGAAATTTGGTATGCATGTCAAGCAAGGTGTGCTGCGTAAGATTGCGCGATCAAATTTTAAAAATATGATTTAAATTTATATTTACGAGCTGATAAATATAAATAAAAATTATAATTAGGAGTTTTGTATATGTTGTTACGGTAAAATCGAGGGAGATTGATTCAGCGAATTGTTTCGGATTAAAGAATCTTGTAAAGAGAAGTATTAATAAATCATTTGATATCATATACAGGGTGGTTAATCATAATCAAGACGATATCGCCATCATGAAAAGTATACGAGCTACAGAGTGATTTAAACGAGGAAAAGATTGCGTACATTCAAATAAAATACATTAGAAAAAATTACGGTTATTATAAGTATAAGTTCCAAAAATATACAAAAAAAATATATGGTAAATAGATCTACATATTATGCGGTTGCAGAAGTGTAAAAGCATGACCCACTCTAACCAGGAAAGTATTTGAGAATACGGTAATTCTAATATTAAAATTATTAAGCATATAATATTGTTGAATAAGTTATCTGCGAGTTTGTAGTTTTTAATAATTCTTTAGATGAAAATTTTGTCGAAATTACATCATAATCTCTCATTGCTCTAATAATGTTATTAAAATAGGCAGCCCATATTGCATAAAAGTTGGTCATCTTTGCGATATAAATTGCCTATCTTGAAGGCGTTACTAAGGAAACAAATCAAATCTAACAATAGTGTAAATTTTATATTTATTATTTATAACAATTTTTATTAAAATTGCTTTTAATTAATTACTCTTCATTAATTGCTACTCTTACCTTAACAAAATTTCACATTTTTTTATCTTCTAATCATGTTGTAGCTTTAATAAATATTTCAATTAACACGAAAAATGTTTCAAGGGACCCAAAACTTTTTATTAAATTTTTGTTTTCCTGTAAAAATGAAAACTAAAGTAATTTCTAAGTATATTTGGTCCAAAACCAATTTAATTTAATGTTGTTTTGGCATTAATGTTTAGTTTACACAATTATCTAAGTAATAGTCTTCTTGATTGTCAAAACTGTACATCATCTTCAAATACTACTGCAGCAATTCCATACAAATTTTAATAGCTTTGTTGATGATTGTTAATATCCTGGCAAGCCGCTAAAAATAAGCACTCATATATCAGTTCGGTAAATTATTCACCACGATTCTAACGCGACTCATGATCGATTTCCGACTTTTGTGTGTCCTTATTAACTCTCGCGTAAACAGTTCCTAAATTGAGTTGCACCGTAAAGAGGTTTATTTGAAATAAATTTTCGTCGGGGAAAATAACAGTCTTAAGATTCGACAGTTTTATTGTACGCATGTCAGCCGATAGAGACGTTTTAGTGCTTCATCTGTACAAGAACGGATTTTATTACTCATCGAATATGTTATACTTTGCGTTTCGAAATTTATATTACCTTATATGCAATTTGTCGCATATATATTAAAATTATTACGCGATATTTTAAAAGTTTCACTTTATATCTTTATTAATTAATTCCTTCTTTCTCTTATTACTTCCAATACGAATCCCAGTATCTCCGTATAGATGCAATAAATGTTTGTTGCGATCATATTTAAAATACCTTCCAGAATAGTATAACCAAATGAATTTAATGTAGTTCGTTCCTACTTATAGTGAACCAGCCATTACGAATGTACTCACCAATACGCTGACTGCGTGCACACTGTATATAATTTAATCCATTAATGGTCATAATTTCTAAAAATATTAATTTACTTTTTCTTATGTTTTTTTTTCTTCTTCTAATCTATTTTCCTGGGTGGTTATGTTTCAGAATGGAACACAAAAGAATGCCTTTAGCTGCCGAAATTTCAACCAACGAACGTTAAAGCATTAAATAAAACGTGCCCTTATATCTAATAGCATTTTATGTATCCTACACACTTTGAGTATCACAGGCTTATAAAGAATAATGAACTCCGTTTGGGTCCATATGCTTCCTACCTAATACTCGTACGTTTCTGGCAGTATTTCCTTAATAAATAATCTCGATTTTGCTCGCCGAAAATTAGGTTTTTCGTTTCTTAGAGTTACCCCATATTTTCTCTACTTATTGGTTAAAAACTTATGTCCAGAATGTGGAAATGACTTTTTTTATATATTTTAATAGTAAATGAAAATATTTGGCGTTTTAAGAATTATAGATTTGCAGCCAAATTATTGTTTTCTTTATAGTTAAAGTTAGTTTAACTGTTGCTCAATAGATGACTCTATTTGAATTACCAGGAATTAGCTAATGATATTTGACATATTTAAATGATTGAATTTACGAATTGTCTGGCAAGTTTTGAATATATGTTTTTCTTTTTTGAATTAAAATCGTTTTATATAGTAGATGAATCCAATATGCGTACCTGTGATTAAATAGTGTGGTATTATATCAAAATAGGGGTGTTGGGGGGTTTTTACTAAAGGAAAATTATTTTGTTTTTTAAGAGTTCCTTTGACTTTGTAATTACATGTTGAAACAACATTTTATATCACATTAAACGATTCGAGAAGACGCCTTTGGCATGTCAAATTTAGGTAGGAAAATTTATCGATCTGTTAGCAAGCAGCTAGAAAGGTGTCTTCTTGAGAGGAAAGTTATTTGATATCGTCTTAGTGAGGGATTACTCAAGTTGCCTAATTATAAGTCAAAATTATTAAGTAGAGGACGTAAGGCATCTCCAATTGTTAGCACATTTACATTGACGAAATGCAGACATTTAAAGACATTTTTTTCAAATGTAGCTTTATATTATTAAAAAGTCTTTTAATAATAACTACTGAATAAAGTTGCAGCTAATTAGTTGTTCAAATAGAAGTTTAAAGACACTTAAAGAAGCATTTACACCTAAATTCTGAAAAAAATCAATCAATTTTGTTGAAGGTATTTCTTTAGGAACAAGAGTGATTATTAGAGTGGTCAACTCTCGTCTGTGCACCAGATGAGTACTAAGTTTCATATATGTGACATTAACGTTTAACACAAGTATACACCATAGTGTCGGGAAAGAGCAAAATTATTTATTTATTTAACTATAAATATTATATATAAGCCACTTACCTTATTTAAGTAGCAGAAATGGTATACGATTGCTGAAAAGTTTGTAGCAAGATTTTTCTCACTAATTCGCTTTCGTCGCAATGATAAAACATACTTAAATTTTGAAAAGGCCGTTCAACATCTACGGATGTAACACACGTATAATTAAAATAATCTTTATAGGTTGGTAACGCATCAGATGCACCACCGCCAATGTGTAGTCCGATTTGTGCCAGCACAATAACTGTTTATCGCACATTGTACAAACTATTTTGGCACTACTATAATGTAAATCCTGGAATTCAGCGATATACTTTTCTATATTATGAACAATGGTCTTTCTGGATTTTCCACGCCTGACATTGATTAGACTTAAAATGCGTAAAAGGTTAACGGAGAATTATATTATCTCGCGTCAAGACTCGACTAACACTTATACGATACTAGATACCATGGTGTAAGTATATTAGGTATGCTCACGAGAGGTACGAAAATAAGAATTTTCGCGCATCACCATCGCGCGTCATCAGATATCCATTTTATATTTTTCGAAGCGTTTACAGTATATGTTTGATTAAGTGTGTAATATTAACAACGTTCATTTTTTTATTGTTTATTTTTATTGTTTTGTTGACGATTTTTATTTTAAATACAGTTTCTAAATTAAGTTCTATTTTATTTTGTATCTACGTACAAATACTACGTTTTCAGGTGAGAAGTTAGATGGTCGTTATATATATTTGTACAAATTTTGTTTATAGCTCGCTAAATTGTATAAAATGCCTGCTTGTGCGGCGAAAGGATGCAAAAATCACCATTTTTATAATTTTTGATTTTCATTGATTAAATAACTGTTCTTGCTTTAATTGCAAAAGATGTACACTTTCCTCACAACATAAAATCGAAAAATTTCAAATTGTCTGTATGATAAATTTTTAATTTTTAAATTTACAAAATTGTAAATATCTCAAAAAACGGTTAAATTTAGGGATAGAGAACTTTGGTGAAAATTGTATTCAAATAACCTGTAGAATTCATTGAGGTAAGAAAAAACATATGATTCCATTTAAAATAAGAAAATTGCTATCCACTGTCGGTGTAATGCAACATTTCCGGAAGTTAAAAATATTTTCGCATGATTCTTTAGGTGGGATTTTGTTACTAATTTTTTGTCGCATTTGTCTAGACTGCAATAATGCCGCGAGAAAAGGAAGTGAACGAAAGGTCCCCTGATACAGCCGCTGTAGCTTATACCATCCCAGTGACGTCCACTATATTTATTCATATTATAAAATTAAAAAATATAAAATCTTTCTAGGAATATTATTATTAATTAATTTTTCATAACTCGCAAGAATATTTGCTTGTATTTCTGAAATATTTGATTCATATAAAAAAAAAGATGTAATTTTTGCTTTTGTTACATTGTGGCGTGAGACGAATAATATAAAATGGTAAAATACTAACATATTTAAGTAGGTATGTACCTATTTAAATGATAGTTTAAAATTATTGAATTAGATGATATTATCTAATATGATTAATTAGTATCTAAGTTGAGACGCTGTAACTTTTCTAATAATATATTCTGCGTTTTGTATTATATTATTTGTAAATTTGTAAGTTGCGCAACGTCACCACAACAACTCTATTCATTACGGTGTCGGTGTTATATGAATTGGTATTGTTTGTGCGTGTTATGGATTAGGTAACATAGAATGCATACGCGCACGTGCGTATCATCAACGTCTTCATTCGTTTGTTCGGTTACATGTTATAGTTTATAATAGTATTACGATTAGGGCAGATTAGGTTAACTGTGTAATTAATTGTTGCGGGGTGTGTTGTAGTTTTTGTGGTGTCTACGAGGTAAGCAAAACTTTGAACATGTCATGGCATTTATAAGATAATTGGAATGCTCAATATCGCTATGTAATGAATCGTTTAATAATATAATTGTATGAATATTAATGCATCATATATGTAACTGCATCTACCAGATAAATTGCTAGTTGATTTTGCTTAAGAGATTCATCGGTAGGATAAGCTCAATAACCTCAAATAGAGGTTGAAATACGTTGTTGTTGTTTTATTGTTTGTATGTACGTAGATGGTTTTCAAAATATATGAAATAAATAAAAATAAGTATCGTAAGTATTAGAATGTAGCTACCACTCCAATTATTTAATGCTCCAAAATGGTATTAGTAGGTGTTGATAATGTTGTACGATTTTTATTTCATGGTATGATTCTAATACAATTGGCATTGTTTTAGAGGCCACAAAGAAAGCGCATGAGAGCGCCACTTACGAAGATATGAAAATGCCATAGGGTTGTACTTGCACCAGCCAAGGCTAGACTTAAAAATTAGTATTTTTCATTTTTATTGGCTTATTCAAATAAAATGATAATAAATAGAACACACACATTTATTTAGAACACTTCAATTAAAAAATAGTGATTAATTTGATAAACCTTCAGTATGCCTTCAAAGATGCCAGAATTATTGATTATTAACTTGTATGGTGAGTGTGAAAAAGCAATTTCTTGCCTTTTAGACAACTCTATGTATGTTTCAACTTTTCGTTATCGACGTTATACATTCTAAAATAACCCAAGAAACAATTTTATTCATTTTGACAAATTAAATACGATTGCATAAAAAATCTCAATTTCATATAAAATAATATTTACAAATATTTAGAAAAAAATATGAAAAATATATTCAAAAACCTCTCACGAGAAATATTTATAAAATATATGTTTAAAAATATCTATGTAATATTTCTGGCTGTTAGGGATGTTAGATGCTGTACACGAATCAGTGGTGGTGCCTTCAAGATATACTATGGCTAAATATTCTGCATAGCGCGGGGCGAGTGCAGTCCGTGTAAGCAGACACATTTGACCACTCTAGCGATTATTCTTTAATTTAAACTTACTTGTACTTACTTTGGCAATAAGAAAAATGCATTTTTATTTATCAAGATCTATTTGACTCAATTGAAAACTACATATAGTATTTCTTTGAGGCTAAGTGTACCGCAAAATTGAATATGAAATCTAATATTCTCCGTGGAAACCAATATCAAACTGAAAATACATACATCGTGCGTATTTCATGAAATAATATTCGATTTCTATGCGCTGTATGTTGTATCCACTATTCGTATACATCATATAACACACGTACGCCTCTGCATTGTATACATGTGTTCGTTAGCAACAAATTATTCGAGGTAGAATTACGTACAGACATCACGAGGTGAAAATTGGAAATTGGACCCCAATTACGCATCGATTCTCTGCGAAATTCCGCAGCGAATCTCATGGCTTTACGTTCATTATCTAAGACCCTATTTCGGGCAGTAAATTGACCGCCGTATAGTACTAATGGTTTTAGTCGGGTTCGTGCGATGTCGCAACACTAGAATTTCTCTTTTAATTCATCGTGTATAGAAACTTTATAGTGTTTTCCGAATTATACGCTGCAAATTTAACTTTCGACTGCATTTCCTATTTTTAAAACACACAAATGAGAATTCCACTAGAGCTATTATACATACCCTGATGTTTCAAAACAGGATGTTTCGGTTATTGCAACACGTAGCGATTAAATATTTACAGAAAACCCCTTTCGCAATTTCTCTGATGATTCATACTTACACTCACTCGCTCCTACTATAATTATTATTGTATCCTGACGGTGTTTGTCTCCTTATTTATTGTCCAGCTGGTTTTGATGAAGATAGGTCGTCTCTGACATGCTTAATTATAACTCACTGACAGTGAGATGTCATTGCAATGGACTTAGATTTGGGTCAGCGAAGCTATTCATTTTCCGGACAGGATATTAAGTTCCAACGGTGGAAACTGTAAAAAGGTGGTTGTATTTATGTGATGGCTCTTGTCTGCAGATGAAAATGATGCGTAATGTTATTATTATTTGTACGAATTAAGAGGCTTATATCATTGATAAATTGATCGTTCATTCTTATGGAGAATTCGTACCAGGTATATTTGGTTGCAAATTAATATTTTCCAAATTTTTCCAATTATGGTTACCCTTTTCTGCTTATAATGATATTGTAGCCAACTTAAATTTTAGTAATCTTATGAAGTAGTTTGTTTTCTTAAGACAAGAAAAAACCATTTCAGGTTAGCACCCCAGTGACCAACTATATTTATTTCATATTTTATAAATATTTACAAAATATTAAATCTTTCTTGAATATTAGTTATATTAATATAATATGCATAAAATATTATAGTAAAATATATTAGGAAAACATTTAAAAAATATATATTTATGTAGCATTAATAATATTTATTGCAAATGTTTTTCATATATTTTTCATAACTCTGCAAGAATATTTTTGCTTTGTATTTCTGTAAATATTTATTTCATAAAAAAAAAGATTGAATTTTTGCTTTTGTACATTTGGTGCGTAGGACGAATAAATAAATAGGTAAAAATATGCATACATATTAAGTAGGTTATGTACCTATTTAAAATGATAGTTTAAAGTTAAATTAGATAATATATATCTAATATATTTAATTAGTACTAAGTGAGCGCTGTAACTTTTCTATTAATATATCTGCGTTTGTATTATATTATTTGTAATATTTGTAAGTTGCGAACGTCAACACAACACCTCTATTCATTACGGTGCGGTGTTATATGATTTAATATTGTTTATGCGTCTATGGATTAGGTACATAGAATGCATACGCGCACGTTCGTATCACATCACGTTTTCATTCGTTGTCCGTTACATGTTTATAGTTATAATAGTATACATTGGCCAATTAGGGTTAACTGTGTAATTAATTGCTGCGGGTGTGTTTTAGTTTTGTGGGACTACGAGGTAAGCAAAATTTGAACATGTCATGGCATTTATAAGATAATTGGAATGCTCAATATCGCTATTACAGAAATCGTTTAATAATATAAATGTAGAATTTTTGCATCATATATGTACTGCATCTACCGATAAATTGCTAGTTGATTTGCTTAAGAGATTCATCTCGGTAGATAAGCGTCATAACCTCAAATAGAGGTTAGAATACGTTGTGTTGTTTTATTGTTTGTACGTAGAATGTTTTTCAAATATTATGAATAAAAGTAAAAATAAGTATCGTAAGTATTAGAATGTAGCTACAACTCCAATTATTGTAAATGCTCCAAATGTATTAGTAGGTGTGATAATGTTGTACGATGTTTTATTCATGGTAATGATCTAAAAACAATTGCATTGTTTTAGAGGCCACAAGAAATGCATTGAGAGCGCCACTACCGAAGATATGAAAAAAGCCATAGGTTGTACTGGCACCAGCCAAGGCTAGACTTAAAAATGAGTATTTTTCATTTTTATTGGCTTATTCGAATAAAATGATATAATTACGTTTTTTTTTATTTAGAACACTTCAATTAAAAAAATAGTGATTAATTTGATAAACCTTCAGTATGCCTTAAAAAATGCCAGAATTATCGATTATTAACTTGCATGGTGAGTGTGAAAAAACAAGTTCTTGCCTTTTAGACAAACTCTATGTATTGTTTCAACTTTTCGTTATCGACGTTATAACATTCTTAAAACCAAGTTCAATTTTAGTTCATTTTTGACAAATTAAATAGATTGCCATAAAAATCTCAATTTTCATATAAATATTTTACAAATATTTTAGAAAAAATATAGCACTTACATTAATTTTAAAATATGGAATAAATATTTTAATTGAATATTTTATCTTTTATTTAGAAAAAAATATGAAAAATATATTCAAAAACCTCTCACGAAAAATATTTATAAAATATATTTTTAAAAATATCTATCTGATATTTCTGGCTGTTAGGGTAAGGTTCAGCTTACATCTAAAGGAAAAATACCAGAAATAAAACAAGTTGTAGTTGCGAGTTATCGCAATAGCTTCCAGAGCTCTACATCTTTCACTGCATTTTCAGTTAAGGGTAGGTTATTTTCCCTTCAAAACATTTCCGGTTTTTCCGAAGCGACGGGCAACGGGCAACCCGATTAATATTTTGAAGGAATCGATTTGTACCTCAGCAAATTGATTTACAAATTCCTCACCACAAAGTATTGCTGAGCGTTTCCATTGTCTACAAGCGAATCGTTCACTGTGTCACTTTATGTCTCCAATATAAATTTCGGTGTTAAATAGCATTTTTAAAAATAATTGCTTGTATCACTAAGCTAGAAATTCCAGTTTTGGGAGTACGAGTACGGTTTCTATGAACACTCGCGAAATAGTTTCTGGCCGTGTTATACGCAGTATTTTTTGGCCTGACAAATCTGAATTTTGAATAATTGAAAATAGAAAAAAAAATGCGGCGATGGAGTTGATAGTGCAAGTTGTCACACATATTACATTTTGACGTGTCCGAGAACAAGTTTTTTTTCCCGTAATTTTCGTTGTAGTTTCATACATATTTTTCAATAATATACGTGGGTCGATCGAAATAAGGGTACAAGGTCATTGATTGTCGATTGAAGCATAACAGCCTTCGAGTACGATATTCTCAGAGAAGAAATCTTAAGTTCCCTCATCTTTACGCCCATTTTAAGATATTAACAAAAAAATATCATCTTCTTCCCAGCATTGCGAAGATATCAATTATACCGTTTAAATGGGATCATAACACAATCTTGAAATTGAATAGAATGCCATCAAATGGTAATGATGTGCTCCAAAACGGCAGAGGGAACTGGAATAGGAATATATGGACCTAGAACTAAGTACTTCAAAAGTTTTCAAAGAAAATACTCAAGTATCTTTCAGGCGGAAATACACGCTATTGATAGATGCGTCCAGTTCAATATTGATAGAAAGCAGGAGATTATCATCATGTCTGATAGTCAAGCAGCCTTCAGAGTGATGAGCTCGCATGAAATCAGTTCCAAGATGGTCTGGAATTGCCTAGGGAAGTTTAACGAGCTGGGCAAAAAGAATAAAGTAACCCTTCTGTGGGTTCCGGGTCACACAGGAGTGGAAGGAAACGAAATAACCGATAACCTCGCAAAAAAAGGGGCTGGAATGCCTTTTGTAGGGCTTGACCCTTGCGGATTAAGCAGCAGTACAATACTGAAGAAACTAAAAATAGAAATGGAGCAGAGAAACTTAGTTACTGAGGAAATCTCCACGAATGAGCAAAGTAAAATTTCTTTCTGGAACTATAACAGAGGATGTTTACAGAATGCATCAACCTGAGTAAGAACAACGTTCGCATATTAACAGGAATACTTTCAGGCCACTCTAAACTGACAACAGTAGTAGAAGGAAACGAGATAACGCATAATCTTCCAAAAAAGGAGCTGAAATTCCTTTTTTTAGGGCCTGACCCCTTTTGCGGAATAAGTAACAGTACAATATTGAAGAAGCTTAAAAGAGAAATAGAGCAGAGAAAATGTAATTATTGGGAGGATCTCTAGCGAATGAGGCAAGATAAAATTCTTCCGGGAACCTATAACCGGAAGAAGCATATTAACAGGAATACTTTCAGGCCACTATAAACTAAAAGGACACCTTAGTAAGCTTCGATTCGCAAAGGAATCTGAATGTAGATTTTGTGGGGAACAGGATAAAACACCCATCCATCTCCTCCCAAAGCAATGTGCAACTCAAGCGCTTTGCACTGGGGAGCATGTGAAATCGAAGATGGAGACTTACCTAACCTGGGACCTTCTGATATCCTACACTTTCTGAAAGGAATGCGATTGAAAGGCTAGCTGTAAAACAGCAAGAATAGGGGACACAATAGAGCTTTTAGGTCGCAGTGTAACATCACGCTCCTCACATTAACATACATACCATCATTTGAAACAAAAATAATGTGCACCTCTCAATCAATGGAGAAATGATCCTTCATAGAGTTGTCAAATGGTTTACTGTTTGAGAATTAAAATGAAATTTTCCTGCTTTTAATATTGTTATTACTATAAATAAAGATTATACATCACTCTAGATCTATAATTCTTAACTATAAATTATATATGAATAGTTAATTTTGTATCAACGAGCAGAAATTGTGAAAAATAGAACAAAACAAAATTTGACTAGTTTTTGAGCTAAAATACCAGTCTGTGCGTCATTGACATCCTATTTACAACGCGACTTTTCCTTGATTCAAATTTTACAATAATTCAGACGCTTATCAAATTAATTTCTGTCATTCTTCGTGCGCAATACAATATCCTACATAGCATCGTACATCACAATATTCAATGTCTCCTAGACAATGAAAATTCCAGACGCATTAATATCCTCGCCTCTATCTTCTCGAGAAGAGAAATGCGCTCCTCTCGTAAAAACAGAGATATAAATATATATGCATAGGTAAACACGTATGAGACAGATAACGAGAGGGAGAGAGAGACAGAAAATCCGAAGTTTCTGTGGCGCCGATATCATCGATTCAGTCTGGTCTGTCCCGGTATCATATCATAGAAGGTGCAATACAGACGCTGGAACGAAAGCAAAAGTCCCGAGGAAATGGAGAAATTGATGCGTACATCGGAGCACATCCACAGATACGTGTGCTGGCAACTGTTAAGGCTAGCAGCGGTGATTTAAGGGCCCTATAAGGTCGAACCTTTCGAAAGTTTTGGCGATTTTACAACTCCCTCGATCGACGCAAAGTTTGGCTCGTTTAGTGAAGGAGTTGAATAGATTTTGACAAATGCGCTGTTTTTGGTTATGCTGTTTTTTTTTTTAGAATTGGCTGAATTTTTGCTGTTCGAGGTTTTGTCGATAACGATAAGATCAAGTAATTCAATGGAACGTATAGGAATTGAAATAGATTTTTCTTTAAATTAATTGATTTGTATGTCTTATACATACTTTACATTAATTTTGACAACATGTATGCTCTTCTTCTTATATTAAGACAATTTATTAAGGCATAGTTTTATCCACACACAGAAAAATGCATGCTTACCTGACATAAATTTGTCTTGAATCAAACCAGGGATGTAACTCTTTTACAGCCGTGCCCATACCCCTCTAGCTGCTGCCTCGCTTGGCTGGTGTTTTAGTGCTGTTTACTGTAGGTTTGTCTTTCAGGCGATTTATGTTACAATAATTCAAATGTATAACATGGAGAAATAGGTATATAGCAACTTCCTTTTTCCATATTTCTCTATAGAAGGTGTTTTTGACATATGTAACTCATTCACTGCTTTTTTTTACGATATTTTTTGTTTGAAGTGCGAGTAATGCGATTTAGTTATAAAACCGGCACTTGAATAATCATTTATAAATATACTTACTGACAGAAGTGTTACACCCAGAAGGAATAATATGTTCAGCTAAATTTTTTGGCATCGCACAGTGGTCCCGATTGCGTTCGTAGCGCGAAATAATTGCCGTTTATATCTAAATCCAGTCCACATTTACGTATTTATAATCTTCGCAGTTGTGATATTACTATTGTACAGGTAATAATATTAATAATAATGTTTATTGACATTTACTCAGGGACAACATATTACGCTTTGATTTTTATTCATATTAAATAAGACAACACTGAAAATAGAAAGATAGATATAAAAGATAAGAGATTTGAAATAAATACTTTTGTACTTCTTTTGTATTAGTTGGTAATTGATTCTACATTCATCAAATGCTTTTTGTGGCCTACCAAATAACCAAATTGTTTTTTAGTAAATGAACTTTTTTTGGACTGTACTACCAACAGTAGCACCAGCAAGTTCTACTTTCTGATCTAACCATCTCTTTATTTCTTGCTATAAATGCTTTTACGTTGCGAGAATTTTGTTTGCAAGGAAATTCTATCTTTTTCTTATAACATTAATTAATAATTTATCAGCTTCTTGTTCATTTATAGTTTCTTTCGTAAATACACTGTTTAAACGTATGTGCGAGCGTAGATCTTTTTAAATTTTTGTGTTTTTGCTATTCCGAAAACAAAACGCTATGTTTAACTGCAATGGATATTTCATGTAAAAAAAATTATAACGCTTACAGTCGCACTCGGACGCACTTTATTTTAGTTACACACCATAATTAAACTATGAACAATTTTAAAATAAAATATCAACATCTGCAAACGTCTGCAATTTTTTATAAGCCACCTCGAACAAACAGCTTTTGAGGTGTAGTACAACGTCAAGGTATTACAAAAAATGACGAATAAAATTACATGTTTACTTTTGAAAAAGTCTACCATATTTAATAAATTCGGTAAAATATGAATATCTGCAATTATTAGCCTCTATTTTAGTACACAACTCAAACGCCTAATTCAAGTAAATTGACTTATACTAGTAAATAAGTCACAGAGGCTTGATATTCCCAAAATGTCTGAGTTGATAGTTATACTTCAACATACATAGGTAGTATGCAAATCATGCAATTTACAAATCATACAACTTGGTAAATTACAATTATTTCGCGCTGCGAATGCAAGCGGGCCCACTGTGCATGGGATGATCTATTC